>MU774575.1:2878-17304 GCA_026770625.1 Nicotiana glauca
TATTGTAATGGCTAAATATCTAATTTTAAAACACGTTCAATACTATAATGCAATTTTAGATCATTTACCGCGTTTGGTTATTTTTTAAGAAAAAGTGAACATTGTTATTGAGGGGCCCCACAATTTTATTTTTTATTTAGCGAGGCTCATAGCATTTTTTTATTTAAAAGGATAATCCTAAAGTGACTACATTTTTCTATTTAGTTTGTCTCTAAAAGAAAAGAAAAAGTCCTAATTAATTACATGCTTAAAAGGCTACTCTATATTAGTACAAAAGGTGTTCCCTCACAAGCCGACTAAATGACAAATTTATTCTTCAAATTATAGAACTAACTACAATTTGACAAAACTAATAAAACGGAAAATAACAACAAATATTAATCAACAACTTGCTTTTCTATTTCATTTCAAAACTTCAACTTCCAATTCGAGCTTACATCAACACATGGTTTTTAGAATGTGTACCTGGTATTGAAAAGAAGGGGAAGATGGGAAATCAACAGGGCGGTAAAAATACAGCAACAGCAACAGTAATAACCAGCAGTAGCTTCAACACCTCAATCCAGAAAATCCCAGCAATAAGGAGAAAAACCAGTAAAAATAGAGAAGAAAAATATATTCCGAAATTTCTCTTTGTTTTCTCTTTCTAGCTTTGAACTCTCTTCAATTCTCAAAAGAAACTCTCAAAAATTAAATTTTTTCAGTGTATACTTTTGTATCCAGAATGTATATCGAGTGTATACTGCTCTCTTTTTTTTTTTTCTTATATTTCTTCTCTTCCTATTTTTTCCCCTCTTGTTTCCACCCCTTTTTTCATAAATCTTCTCCTCTATTTATAGGCAAGAATTTCGAAAATTTTCAGATTTTTTAATAAAAAGAAAATATTTTTTAATTTAAAAGAAAATCCACTAATCCATGTTTTGCTCTCCTTGTTTTCCTCCTTAATTTCCTTGCCCCCCACTACTTTATGTTTTGTGATTATGAATATTTTTGGTTAAAAATCTGAAATTGTTTTTCTTTTTGGGCCAAGGGGTTTTGGGTTGGGTAAGGGTGCTTTGGTTTGGGCTTGTAACTTAATTTGCAAGATGGCCCAATCCAAATTTTCTCTATTATTCAACATCCTAATTAATAAAACCAAAATACTAAGATTAATTTATAAAAACTAAAATTATCTTAAAAATACTAATTAACTCATAATAATAATTGTCACCTAAATGTAAATGACAATACAATCACACAATTTGGACATTAAAGGCTAAAATGCAAAAGATGCCTATTTTTTTTATTTTCATTTTGTAAGATAAAATTAATTACTCCTTATTGTAGAATTAAATCCTAAATGCAAATGCGATATTTTTATTATTATTAATTTAACAAATAAACATGCACAAAAAAAATGACACTAAATTCATAACAATTGCTAACAAACTAAAAATTATTTTATTTTGAATTTTTTGGGAGTAATTCTCATAGGGCAAAAATTACGTGCTTACAGACGTATGCGAGGAATCAATATCCAAGGGTTTAAAAGTGGGACTAGGGATAATGAAACATTGGGTGCGATCTAAGTGAGCTGTAATTAAAGCCAGCTAGCGTAACTCGGGAGAGTATGTCTAGTAAATTGTCGTAACTACTCGGGAGATAATTACAACACGCAGAGCGCTCATAATCGGTAGAGAATACTTAGACAAAAATATAGAAGACATAGCGGGAAGGATTTCGACAATTGGGGAAATCATAACTCTAGACCTCCTTAATCTTTTCTCCAACCTGTAGTATCTTTAGTGTTAATTTATTATTTTAATTTGTTAGTTAGTTAGTTAAACACAAGAATCTTAATATCTATAAGTTAGAAATTGTTCAAGCTTGTATTCTTGGTGATGGTGAATAACTATAGCTAAGCCTTAGTTTTCTGTGGGATTCGACTCCGGACTTGTAAATCGGATTATATTTGCAACGACCGCTTAGTCCTTTTTATAAGGCATAGTTGGGCATGATCAAATTTTGGCATTTCCGGGGAACTAATGGTGTAGTTGTAGGTGTACATATTTCTAGGTTGCAAGTTTGAAATGTTAATTTTGTTTTCGTGTATTTGATTATTTATTTTTTTTTATTTTTTTTAATTTTTGATCTGATAGACATGGCATCATAGAATTATGAGAATTTTGATGATGGTAATTATGCTTTTAATCCTCCTTGTGCATATTGTGAAGGAAACCACCCAGGGCAAAATTATCAAAATATTCCCGAGAGCGAGTTTTGTGCACCAACTCAATCTTATATGTGGAATGTGTGTGATATGTGTGGTGGTCAAGATGGTCACTTTCATGGTTGTGCTTATAGTTCTTATCTTCCCCCAACCCCTTAATTTGATGGTTCTTCTTTTTCTTGTGAAGTTAATAGGAACAAAGAACCCAGGAATGATGACCGGAAAGAGATCAAAGATATGTTAAAGTATTGTAGGGAACTATATGATAAGAGACCACGACAGATACAAAGGCAAGGGGCAACTATTCACAACTTGGAGGCTCAAGTGAATAAATTAATTGAACCTTGTAAAGCGCAATAAGTTGACATTGTGGATAGTAGCCAATATGAGTATGAATTGGCTGTAGAAATTGCCATTATACTGGAGGATTTAAAAAAATACGAGGATGAGCTAGAGGAGGAGGCCAGAGTAGAACACCAACAATCAATCGAACTAGATTTTGAGGATATCGATATCGTAGAAGAGATATTAGAATCAACTAAGGATATTGAGGATACATACTTAGTTGACTCTAATGTCGTTAGTGTTAAGGATGTTGACAATCCCAATATTTGTGTAGTTGAGCGCATTGGTCCGCACTCCAAGCATTTTTCCACATTGTGTATGGATGATGATATGGAAATAGAGTCGTCTGAGCCACTTGAGGAGTCAAGGAATGAGGAACAAGGTGCCTACATTCTGGAATTCTTCTTGCCAGAAAGTTGGGAATACACATCTCATATAAAGGCCAAGAAGTGCAGAATACTACATTATTTTACTGGGCTATTCAGATTCGTTCTACCACCCCAGGAGCATGATCACAGAGCAGAATCAAAACTTGGGGTCCAATTCATAAGTTCCAAGGAACGTACTGCTATAGAGTTATGCCTTTCGGACTGAAAATGCAGGGGAGACATACCAAAGGTTGGTGACCAAAATGTTCAAAGATCAACTCGGCAAGACCATGGAACTCTACATAGACGATATGTAGGTCAAGTCCAAAAGGAAATAAGATCACATTGACCACCTAAAAGAAGCCTCCGACATACTCAGGCGGTACAGAATGAAGCTAAATCTTGAAAAGTGTGCATTCGGTGTGTGTTTCTCCCAAACGCACACGCAAGTATACGTGGTCGACAAGTAATATAATGATAAGTTGAGTGTCGAACCCACAGAGACTTGTATAAAATACTCACGGAATTGCTAAAATTGTTATTCAGTCCAGCTAAAATCAAAGTCCAGTAATATGATTATACTATACTACGATTCTAAGTAATACTAAATTATCAAGTAACGAATTGATTGTTGTGTATTAAGTAGAGACAAGTATTCCAGGGTTGTGATTGATTCACCATTCGTATTGTGTTGTAATTAACTCTCCCTTTCATATAATTCACCCATGGTTGCTAATTAATCGATAAATGCTCTCATAGCCTTCTCCCGAAGTACTACTCACCTATTCTCAATAGATTAACGCCTATATTCCTATGAAATCAATCTATTAAGAACGCATTAAAATTACGATATTTAATTAAGCACGATGACTAGGTATATTCCTATCCTAACCACAAATCCACTCCCCCTAAGGATTAAGATCATGCTCTCTTCAATTCTTCTCTAATCTAAACATGGCTTTCCCAAGCATAGCATAAATAGTAAATAGAACCTAACTGTTGGACAGAAAATTAAGCAATTAAATGCAGAATTGAATAAACAACCATATATTGGTGAATTATAATCAAGGTCAAGCTAATATCAAACAACAATATTCATGGTTAAATCACAACCCTAGAACAATGAGTGTTTAACCACTCATGATGTAATCAAACAATTGCATGATTGTTGAATCAATTGAAAATACTAGAAAAAGATGAAGAAAACTGAGAATTCTCCACTTCCTCACGATCATGTGTGTGGTTTTACTCCAAAGTGGCATCCTCCTCTTTCTTGGCCGGCCTCCTTCGTTTAATATAGGGTTTAGGGCTTAAAATTTTGTGTTTTGCACTTTGGTCCCTGAAGTTTACGCATCCTGTCGCGGTCCTATCGCGGTTACGCCAGGACCGTGGCCAGAGTGGCCTTCAGAATCTGCAGCAGTGTTCTGCCGCGGTCCTACCGCGGTTACGCCCGGACAGCGGCAAACCAGCTTCAGTTCTGGTTTTGTCCCTTCGCTTGGTGCACTTTGAGGATATTGTATGATTGGCCTCCTTTTCTCCGTAATTGATCCCAAAAGTACTCCACAGACTTCCTTTATTGGATATAGCTTGCAAAGCATGAAAAGTACTAATCAGAGTATTTTGATATCACTTTTTACCGTAAAAGTTATACAAAAATGTGGTTCTTTAGGGCCTAATTATAGTCTAATTTACCTATTATCACCTATCATCAGTGTGACCTCAAGAAAATTCTTGGGCTTCCTAGTATCACATCAAGGTATCGAGGTCAATTCCGACCAAATCAAAGCCATAAAAGGATTACCAGAGCACTTAACCAGCAAAAATAAGTTCAGAGGCTGATTTGTCGTATCGCTGCCCTGTCGAGATTCATCTCGCAATCATCCGACAGATGCCACAAGTTCTTCGGCATACTTAAGAAGGACAACAACCTCCACTGGACTTTCGAGTGTGTCCATGCCCTGAATGAGTTAAAGGCTTACCTATCATCACCATCGTACCTATCCAAAACAGAACTTGGGGAATGCTTCCTCGTCTACCTCGCCATATTTGAAGTGGTGTGAGTGTGGTCCTAGTCTGAGAAGGTAAAGGTACGCAATTTCCCATCTATTACATTAGCAAAACCTTAATCGATGCCGAGACGAGGTATCCCCAGCTCGAAAAATTTGCCCTGGCCTTGGTCGTAGCTTCACAAAAGCTTAGACCCTACTTTCAGTTCCACCCCATCTCAGTGGTCACAACTTTCCCCTTGAGAAGCATTTTGTATAAGCCCGAGCTATCGGGTAGGTTATCCAAGTGGGACATAGAATTAAGTGTGCATGATATCACATATCAACCACGAACGACGATAAAATCACAAGTTCTTGCCGACTTCGTCATCGATTTCAGTGCAACATGTTGGCTGAAGTAAAAAAAGAAGTCGCCCACGTTTCTCTACAAACACAAGATCTATGGATTTTGTACATCGATGGCGCTTCTAATGTGTTAGGGCCCGGACTGGTACTTGTGCTCGAAGTTTCGATAGGTGATATGATTCGCCAGTCCATAAGGTGCCCAGACATGACTAACAACGAAGTCGAGTATGAGGCCGTGATTGCATGATTAAGGCTAGAACTCAAGCACGGGGCGAGACGGCTCATCCTACGTTGCGACTCTTAACTCATAGTTAACCAAGTCACATGGACTTTCCAGATCAAAGAGCAGAGGTTACAAAAATACCAGGCCGAGATCTACAAACTACTGCCCGAGTTTGACGAATGCCATCTCGACCGAATCCCTCGAGCACAAAACATCAAAGCAGACAGCCTTGCCAAATTAGCGACAGCTACTAAAATCATAACCAGAGAAGGAAACATGGTCACCCTCCTCCACTCATCGATAGATCGATCGACGTAAGGACTATAAATCTAACTTGGGACTGGCGCAACCGCATTATTACATACTTTTAGGATGGAGTACTCTCAAATGATAAAAAGGAAGCCAAGAAGCTTCAGATGTAAGCGGCCAGGTACAATATCATTCACAACAACCTATACAAGAGGACGTATGGAGGCCCCCTAGCGAAATTCTTAGGCCTGAATAAAACACGGCACATCCTAGAAGAAGTCCACGAAGGCCACTACGGGGCTTATTCCATCAATCGAGCTCTAGTCAGATGTCTCATACGGGCAGGTTACTACTAGCCTACTATGAAAAAAGAGGCCGCACACTTCATGAAAAAATGCGGGCAATGCCAAAAATACGCCCCAATGATCCATCAAGCGGGCGAGCACCTCCACTCGGTCACTTCCCTTTGGCCTTTCATCAAGTGGGGAATGGATATCGTCGACCCCCTCCTTGCAGGGCGAGGTAACGTATGATTTCTTTTGGTTTTAGCTGATTATTTTTAAAGTAGGTAGAAGCAGGAGCATCTGCCAAGGTACGCGAACAGGAAGTGATCTCCTTTATATGGAAAAATATTGTGTGCCGCTTCGGCCTCCCCAAAGAGATTAGTTACGACAACGGACCCCAATTTACTGGAAAAAAGGCCGCCAATTTTTTTGAGAAGTGGCATATCAAAAGAATACTCTCCATACCATACTTTCAAACCTAGTCCATAGGGACCACGATGATATGAGTGGACCCTTCCAAACTTACTTCCACCCGAGTGAATCCATCGCTCAGCATCCGCACCTCATCGACATCAATATCGGAGCCACTTTCGTAGTTGTCCTTGGCAACGCCCTTATCTCTCCACTCACCAGACAAAGGAACGTCAGCAGGTCTCGAGGAAGATGGCCCATCTCTCAGTACAGTACCCACAACTTCCACAGGTGGCCCGCCAATTCCAACATCAGTATCAGGCAAAGGTACACCTTCCACCATGTCCGCTGATAGCGGGACTTCAGACAGTGGGTATGCATCATTTTCAAACACGGCAGTGGACCGTTCATGAACGCCCCTTAAAGAATCTACTGCTCGGATTGTTCCATCATCGACATCTACCGATATCCATAGACCTGCTTTTTGCGAGGGATCAAATCCTCCTCACCCAGTAAAGACTCGTCTACTAAATGCAGCACGGGAAATGTCGGAGTCTTTGGTACTGAGGCCATTGATGGTCGAGCCAATATAGCTGAAATCAGAGGCTGAACAGAAGTGAATGGCCGGGAATGCATGGCCACAGTCACAGTAGGGGCAGACCTCGTTGTAGTGTTTCTCTGGTGGAACACAAGAGCACGAGCCCTCGGCCTTCTCGAGGACCCTCGGGATAGAAAAAAAAGAGGAAAGAAAGATTAAGAGGTCTTTCCTCACAAAACAATAAAAACTTAAAGCAGACAAACTCACCGGCCATAGGAGGTGCAGTCCCGAACCTCTTGAGGAAGGTCGGCCATTCGCGAATCCCCGTTGTATAAGGGAGAACCTGGCTGACCCAACTGTAGATGTCATCGATCGAATGAGGGGGTGCGGCCTCAGCCAACGGAAAGGAGATGAGATACCAACATAATGGAAATTAGAGGTAACGCATAATACAAAAAAAAAAAGGAGAAAGAGGGAGGCAAATACTTACAAGCGTAGTTCCAAACCTCGGGGAACCCGTCTGCATTGGCCACTACGTCCTCAGACTTGACGTAGAAGTAATTGAGCCAAAACTTGAGGTTCGCCTTGTCGTCCATCTTCACCACTAGGCATTTGCCATCCCGATGGCGAAGATGCAGCATCATCCCTCGATGAAACCTAGGGGCGAAGAGGTGCATCAGGTGGAGAACGGTGCCTCAACCCCGGCTAACTCCGCGTACTTCAAAATCATGCGGATGAGTTTGTATATATAAGGGAAAGTTGAGCTGGGCAGACGTGGTAATAGTCGTAGAACTCCTCAGCCAAAGGGAGGATATGGAAAGAATAACCGACATGGAAGGGGTACGCGTAGAAAGCACAATACCCAGGGCGATATATCTGCACCACGTCGTGCCCTGAAGGAACCAGGTCTATATGAGCGGGAATCTTGAATCTATCCCTAAATTCAGAGGGGCCTACCTCATTTATCAACAACTCCGAGATCTCTGGGTCATCCTCGGGCATCTTTGAGAAATTAGACCTAGCCTTCTCAGCACGGAGAATTATTTTCTCCACCGTAGGAAAATTGTCATCCTCAACAACAATATCAACCCAATCGTCATGGGAAGGCATGCGCACTGCCAAGGGAATAGGGCTAGGTACCCCCTAGAACTGGAAGACATATTAACCATCTTTGTTTATGAGTAAAAAGGTGTAAACACAGAAGAATCAAGAGTAGCAAAAGCGACCAGAGTCAGTGAAAGAAAAAAAAAGCAAAATCGAAAGGGCAAGAATTCTAAGTGAAGAAGGAAGAAGAAGGTACGGAGATACAAATGTTTAGGTTGCAAATATAAGGCAAAGGATTTTGTATCCCTATTTATAAGAGTTCAGGCATCAATATCGAGAAAGCAAATCGTCATTTCCTAGCTCAGGCATCGAAACAGTAGAGGCATAGGAAACAACGCAAGGTATCGGGAAAATGCGTAATAATGACGCGTAATGGCATGACATCATTCTGAAATGACGTGACCCTAGGTTGTGGCTCACTGAAGGAGACGTTTCTACCCCGTCTGAAACACTACTAGTCGACATGTGCGCCCAAACTTCTCATCCATAACAAAGTCCGCTCATCGAGGTCGTTCAGAGCCGACCTCAATAAGCGAGGGACTAACTGTACAGGTCAAAATCTGCCTCAAGGAGATTTAGCATGAAGTGCTATTACGAAAAGTGATGTAGCCGAGGTCGACTAGTAGACAGTGGGGGTCATAGTCGGGCATCCAATAACGACCAAGGTCAAGTATCAAGGGCAGTATTAACGGCTAGTTTTTATAATATGATCTTTAGGAGAATATTCCATTGAATATTCTCTTTACTTGTACTTTTAAGGTTGACTGGGGTTGTCCCGTATAAATAGAAAGAGAGATAAGGGGAAAGGCATGTAAAATTTATTTTGATAAGAATACTTTTTGAGAAGAAGACTCTCTCTCTAGAAAAGATACAAACATTGTCTTTTCATTAAGATTCTATCATCCGTTATTCAATACTTTTCCATCAGATCGGAGAATATATCCAATATTCTAGGATTTGTCTATCATTCATCACTGTCAGAAAGAAGAATCATCCAGCTCATTCAATATTGGGTGGATCATTCTCGTTATTTACGTTAATGCCATTTATTGTTATTTGCTAGTTGACATTTATCTCTCATTACTCAAACCGTTTGGAATATTAAATGCACACTGCATTTAATCCTCCACCAACACTGTTCTACGTTATTTGTGTTAACCGATTATAAATCTAGGGATATTATCATTAACTAGGTTTAACCCCTCATTGTATAAAAATAGTTCGTTTAGCCCAAGATTTACGCTTTTAGGTCAAACAAGTTTTCCTTTCCAGTGATGATGGCTGCGAGCAATTTTCAGTGCCTACTATTGTTTGAGAGTGAAATGAGCCGATGATATACCCTTTAGTTTTGTAGAATGCATTAAAAAAAAATTATGCATGCATTAGCTTTTGGTATTACTAATCCCTTGTTTGGTATACTTTTCAACCTATGTATTACTAAGGCAAGTATTAATTGTACAACCTACTTGATATTATCATATGCGTAACTAATACATAGCAAACCATGGTATTAGCAATGCCAATACTATTAATGCATGCATTAGCATGGTTAAAGACAAAATTGTTCTTAAAGTCCCTTAAAGCTAAAGCATATGGATGACATTTTTGTAAACAACTAATTTTCTTAGAAATTATGCAATGCATTTTAATTTTAATACACCACGCCTGACAGTCGATAAGAAATAATTTCTACATACCTAATGCTTGCATAACTAATCCCTGCATTATTAATACACCTTTCCCAGCACTATTCCGATATACCCTACCAAACGACCCCTTAGTGCACTCAAGATTGATAATAACCTCAGCCGCCATTGAGGCTGCTAAGCTGGACCGTAGACATGAGCAGCAACCGGACATTGTACAAGGTCGACGTCAGCAAAGAGCTAACTCGACTACTAGTTTACATCAGATTCAAACACAAAGTCGGACAACTATTTGATAATGTATAATAGAGTAAAATGATTTTATTTTCCTTTTAATCTCAATTTTGGTTTCCTTTGATAAGATTATAATCATACACTTCGATTTATCTTAGTCTGAACTCAGGTCAAGCGGTAACAAGGGGAACATGGGTCTTACGAAAATAGAAAGAATTTTGCAACCCCATACATAGCACTTTACTCACATGGCATACTACCAAAAATTAGAACGTCTTGCGGAGAGCGAGCTACATACCAGCAGTCCATCCATAGCGAAGCCAGCACCAACTAGTTGACATTCGTGCAGCTAATTTTTTTCTCAACACTTTACATACAATCATATTCTACTATGCTTACATGGACATCAAATAATGTCACTCCACTATAAACGGAGATAAGAAAGAAAGAAGAAAAGGCTTAGCAGATTCTAAGTACAGAAGACTCCCCTACAAACAAGACACTCAATTCTTTCCTGATGCTTTCCTCCAACTTCATGGCTACTACAGTATTACTACATTGAGTTGGCACCAAGTTGGTGCAATATCAATGAAATGATCTTTGAGTTACCTACATTAAACTAACATTAACTTCTCAGTAACTATCTCACACTAGATGACAGCGGTTCAACAGAATGAGGAGTTGATCTATTGCCCATAATGTATATCAGATTGATACTTGCCAGCAAATAACTATCGGCCCGTCCCACACTGCTGCAACTGCAAATCAGAACTGAATGCTCATCGGGAATATCTTTGTGATCCATGGGCGTTCACCAAAGTTCTGGGAAATGCCATTATGAAAATCATGGAAAAAGCTGAAGAAACCTGGCGAGCAGCAGCATTAGGCAAATAGCAGCACGTCCATCCTTTTTCCGAAGCGGTATTGCCCACATATACTAACATCAAACCCATTCAAAGTTTGTTTCTTTAGGCAACACCAGACCAATTAGACAAAGAGATGGATTAGGCACAACTGAGAGCATAGAGCAGGTATCAGATGACTGTGGAAGGATGAAGAGAAGCCTAGCCCACATTGAGTTTATGGCTGGAATTTTAATTACACCAGCACATTCCCTCTGCTTCAGGTATGATATAAAATCTTGAAACTGCAAAGCAAGTTACAACATTTTAGTCCTCTAAATCGCTTCCAGTTATAACAACTGAGCAATTGTTGCAAAAAAATAGAAAATTTGAAAAGTAAAAACTAAATGCAGAAAAAATCTCCTTAAGGTCCACATCTGAACACACATAGCAAGTCATGGATAAAACCGGTGGGAAAAGTGGATAATGTTTTAGCAAACAGCTGAGGAAAAAGTCCAAATTCCTATATCTAGATCCTCCGCCTAAAATGGCTGAGATGAAGGATCTTATATATGTTATACACTTAAACTGTTTTGCTTTGTGCTTCATAGTTGACTCTTCAAATATTGTAATGGAGGAGTCCTCCCATATCTTAGCTACAACTCTTTTGCATTTTTGCATAGGAATGCCTAGCAGCACTGTTCATCATATTCTGGAGGCTATGGTTTATGTCCTCCTCCATGTACTTCTGTTATTTGATTTATATACATGTTAGGGCTACTCCTAACTCCCACCAACCTGGTGGATCTTTTGGAAAAAAAAAAAATCCTCCTCCTAAAATGATTTTCTTTGGAAATTCTATTTAGTTCCCATTTTAGGCAAAAATACACGCACAAATCAAGGTGATAACAACTAATTTGGAAGATACACAAAAAAATTTCTCCATCTACCATCTAGCATACATCATGACTACATTCATCTGTAATGAAAAAAGAAGGAGAGCATGATTAACTTACGCCCTTGTGATCCACTGGAGAAGAAGGTAGCAACCAGCATATCTCCTTCTGTGTCACAATAATTTGAACAAGAAAGTAGAAAGTTAGAACAGGTAAAGATATGGCACAGATATACAAAGAGTAAAGCTGCCAAACATTATTAAATGTTGGAGATGACAGTAGCAATTATCAATAGGTGCTAATATGTGCTATATATATGTGTGTGTGTGTGAGAGAGAGAGAGAGATGCAGAGCGTCCTTTATAATGTTCAAAGGACTCACTTTGTGGGGTGGTGTACTACAAAATGTTGATTTGACATGCCGAAAATCTGTGCGTTTGGTCATATCCAACTTAGCAGGCCATCTGCAAACATTTCCACTTTAAGAAACAGAATATTTACAAATCAATTATAAAAACATCAAAGGCACTGAAGTCCTTACTCTGTGGGCTCAGCATTGGCATTTGAATACCTGCAAACATCTGATTCTACTCTTTGTGCATAAATTGTACAGTAATGAACTCCACTTTTACTCAAGGAGCCCTGCCACTGATACTGCAAGTAGGGTTCAGAACTAACCAAATTTGAAGATTCCGATAATGGAGTTGGCGGGGGAGGCGGGGAACTAGGTGGAGGAGGAATATTAGGTGGGCCAGGATAAGGTGGTGGAGGCGGGGATGAAGGTAATGGAGGCTGCAAGACAGGTGGAGGTAATGGGGGTAATGAGTCAAGCTGAGGTGGTGGTAAAGAAGTCACTGGTGGTCGAACAACAGGCACAGGAAACATATGATCAAATGGTGGCATGGAGGTGCCTTGCATTTGTGACAGAGGAGTCACAGAAGCAGGTAAAAATGGTGGTGCAACTGAACAATGGTGAAGATTAGTAGGAAGTGCACCAGATGGAATTGGCTTTGGAGGCAAGTTATGGTTCAGACCACGTGAATCCCACCCAGTTGGGGGGAAGTACATTGGGTGCCCAAAGGACGGCGGTTGCGCTTGCTGTGGTGGTGCAATAGGAGGTCCTTGAATTGGCTGTGCTGCTGCAGGAGGAAGTGCTTGAACTGGCGGCGGCACGGTAGGAGGTCCTTGAATAGGCTGTAGTGGTCTAGTAGGCAATTGAGGAGGTGCAGGATTGCAGGCAACAATTGCCGGTCTAGAATGAAGCTCTGCTTCAGATTTCCTGTGCATCCACATGTCATTAACACCACCAGAGAATATATTATTACCTGCAGAAATCATCAGGAGAACCCTATGACAATGAGCATCAAATTGCTACTGGAAAGATCACAACTAGGGTAATGGACAAGTACCTCTGGGTGATGGAATCGGAACCAACATATCAGCTTTTCCAGTACCAACTTCGGGCATCCCCCTGCTTGCTATAGGTGCCCAGTTCGACTGAGGTGGATATCCAGCATGAGGCATGCTACCTTGCTCTGGTTTTAGTCTGGGTGATGTGAGTTCCACAATACTACCTTCATTTTTTACAGGAACAGGGATATGATGCTGCCCAGCGTGACTGTTTGAAAAACAGGAAGAGAAGCTCAATTGTTAAGCTCAGATCATAGTACAAGACCGTCATAAGCTTTTAACACAATGTAAAGCACTCTAGGTATACAGGAACCAAAACAACGACCCAGTAGACCCACTAGTGGGGTCTGGGTATAGAGGAACCAAAAGAGAAATAGATAAGAAGAGTGTTAGAAATTCAAATGTGACAAATCATTCAAATGACTCCAGATCTTTTCATAAATTTCTAGGTTTGTTAAGGGGGAAAACACTATTTTTCTTTTATAAAAACGGTGTCCGGGCCAGCTTGTGCGCACTAATTTCACGAGGTACTTGCTACCTCCCACCAGCATAGGTACCGAGTAACTGTGTCCAGTAAGACTTGGGCAGATGCAAAGAAACCACCTAGTGTTTTTGTCTCCGCTGGAACTTGAACCTAAGAACTTATGGTTCTCAACCCACTTCAAAGACCGCAAGGCACCCGTGGGTGCTAATTCAAGTGCATCACTTTTCACCACAGGTCTATAAGTATAAAGGTTACAGAAAAGTTTTGGTAAGGTTTCCAGAAACATGCCTATTTCTGAATTCAATGCACGCAAGTGTATCACTCGTGATCAGAGCTGCAAGGGACTACTAAGGGCAAATTTCAACATGGAAAAGATTGAAGGGCATATCATCTGTGTACACTCAGGTTTTCAATAAATCTCGGTTGTTATCGGGAAAGGTAACTTCCATGATATGTCATTAAAATTCTCCAACACCTTTTTTTTTTCTTTTTTGATATGGAACATTCCCCAACACTCTTGAGGGATATAGCTATGTGGTAAATCATATCTTAAATATAAGGAATACTAACAGGTAAGCTTTTGACGACTACACGCTACACAGAGACAAACTCGTCCAAAAACAAGAGGACTTGTTCCCAATCAGAGTGGGAAAGACTAGAAAAGTACAGAAACCAAATTGTCGCTTTAAACCTATAATAAACTATCAAATAGCGCTAGAACAAGGACGTTGAAAGTTATCAGCGTTGAGTGAATTAAAACCTGACAAGCAGTTCGAAGCAATTACATACCTGAACTCTTTCCCCCTTCTCCGTTTTTGGGGCTTTGGGGGGGG
>MU774575.1:18326-43278 GCA_026770625.1 Nicotiana glauca
TAATGTACATACCTGAATTCAATCTGGAAGAATAACCCAGGACAATCACGAAGAGTCTTCAAGAGAGTATTTGCAGAATCCATGCTGCTGCATTCAACTAGCCAACAAGAACCCATAGGCATATTTTCCCTCATTAACCTGATGATAGAACCTTTGTTGTCAATGGCAAGATTACAAATAGCCAAAAGCTCATCTTCTGTGATAAACAAGGAGCTACCATTTGGAATGCTAATCCGTACTGTATTTGTCTGCATTGTATCTCCTCCCGAGAATCCAGTTTCACAGTTCCCTGGCATGTGATGACTCTTATAGCCAGGATTGTATGTAACATTATATTTGGTACTTAAATGCGAAAGCAAAGAAGATAGACGTGACATTCTTGGAACATGAATGTCAGAATGGTTCTCAAGCATGTTCTGGAAGTGATTTGGCCCAACAGTACTATTGGTACAAATATTGCTTCCAATACCAACATAAACAGAGGCAGAGCTAGGTCTTACACCTTCCGCATGCGCGGTGGCATTAGCTGGACCTAAGTTTAGGGGCTGGTTGCAGTTACTCCTTCCCTTACGCCAGTGCCTTAGCTGATTCATGGCAATTGTGGCCTCCTCAGGTGTGTCGAACTCCATCAGCAATGCACCTTCGCTGCCTAGATCAGTAACCATCCGAGGACCTTTTTGAAGTGCTTTTCTCAGCTCATGCATAACATTATCCTTCATCCAATGGTTCTGAACACTTCCAACATAAATATAGCAACTAGAACCAACGGCAACACCATTTATAGCCCCCTTGGTTCCTAATCCTATATCCAAGAACTTTATTCGAAGACCAGCACCCCAAGGAGAAGTTCCCTGCATGATTTCCCTGACTCTCACCGCATCCATAATGTTTTGGTACTCAACCAAAGCAAAACCTCTGAATGCAAAGAATGCAAATTGATACACTGGACCAAACATCTCAAACTTATGTCTGACAGCAGCTTCAGATGCATCAGGGCCTAAAGACCCCAACCATAGCTGATTTGAAGCGGGAAAGATATCTGCGGCAGCTGGGTCTCCATCAGTGTACCAAACAACTTGATTTGTGGAAGAATGAGGCAGTGGTAAACGCTGCATAGGTGACTCCATGGAACAACTCATGCCTCCAGTTGATGATCTTGAGGCTGGTAATGAACAGTCCATATTTGGATTTTGGTGGTTCTCCATCAGGCCACCATGGTGGCCTAAATCAGATGAACCACTTCTCAAGTTCGACGGTGTTCTAGCAATAGGTGAAAGAATCTGCTGGTTATAAACCTCTTTAGGCCTCGGTAGAACTCCAGACTCTTTAGAATCAAAAACCACCGGCCTATGCTCCCCACTATCAGCATTTGATTTCATACTGGAACGGTGATTTGCTCCCAGAGGGATTGCTGGGCTTCGAGAAACTTCATGAGTTTCTGTTTTAGCAGATAGCTCGTGACCCGAGTAATCACTAGCATACTTTATGGTACCCAAACCATCCTCGTCGCCATACTCATGCATTTTTTCTGCCTTCACTTCATCTAAGAAAGACTGCAATATTCCTTCAAGAACTGAGGAAATATCTGAAACAACTTGAGGGGATGCTGCTTTACTTAATTTCTTAAACCTCGAGCAAATCCAACTCATCAGAGAATTATCTTTCTCTACGACCTGTATAAAGAGAGTTTAAAGACAATGCATCTTGAGCAAAAGCCTTAGAGACCAAAGAAATGAATCATAATAAGAGTGCACATCTTGAGCAAAAGCCTTAGAAACCAAATAAATCAATCATACTATCACCTTCACCACAGGAAAGATGACAATACTTTATGGAAATTAAGTGTTTAACACTCTGAAAATTCCAGAGAAATCTTAGTGACAACATCGATTTTCTAGGGACAGTTAAAACAACAACAAACCCAGTATAATCCCACAAAGTGGGGTCTGGGACAGTTCAAACATCAAAAAAAAACCTTTTCCCCCAGATGACTTCAAAACTGAAGGATTGACCATCAATAAAAGATCATCAGACATTATTTTCCACCTCATAGCAATCAGGGTTTCATTTATTAATGGGAGACATAACTTCAGCGAGAAAACTATGCCACTAGTTGAACAATTCAATAACAAAAACTGCCCCCAAGGTTTAAGTATGTATCCTTAACCTCCCTTATTTCTGTTGAACTATAACAAACCAGATGTTACAACAATTCATGAGAAACATAGGATATAGAGCTCAATTCACCCTTTTGATCAAGTGATGTGTCCATATTATAGAAGTTCTTTCACCTTTTCTTTTAAGCACTATATAACTTCATCAAATAGAATGCTCCTATGTTTCTATATAGATCTATGAGATAATTAACAAGGAAAAGAATTATTTAAATAAAAACATGGAGCACTCGGTGAAAATGAAGCAATGATCTCTAAGTTGTGATTGTACTGAATTTAGGTAAAACCTAAAAAAAAAAATTCTTATAAGGTAAAATCTTATTGATATACAATACTAAGGTAGTACTGCAGGGGAAACGCCTTAAATAAACTTTTGAGAGAATAGAAAGCCAATATTGAGATAATACGTTTGAAATGTATAATTCAACACACTTAATTTGTGATGGATTTAAGTAAAGAAAAAAGAGGAGCTTATATTGAATCTAGGGGTGGGCAATCGGTCAGTTCGGTTTGGTTTTTAAAATTTCGGTCAGTTATTTTGGTGTTTTGTTCGGTTTATCTATTTGGGCCTCGTTTTCTCATAAAACAATTTTGTAATGATGCCTGTCATCTTCTTCAAGTGATTCCCCGAATCAGAAACTTTTCTATTGAAAAAGTAAACCTTTCTTCATAAGCTTGTCTCACTCATGAAGTTTTGCGGAGGAGGAGGATTCCTATGACATCCAGATGTTTCTTGTGTCAGAAGGAGAAAGAAACCAATAGCCATCTATTTCTACATTGCAAGTTAACTGATATTCTGTGGCAGTTATTCCTTACCCTGACAGGAATACAATGGATCCAAAGAATACCAAGGACCTTTTGTGGTGCTGGAATTATATTGAAACAAGGAAGAGTCAGAAGCTGTAGTGGAGAATGGTGCCAGCATGTATATGGTGGACGGTGTGGATAGAAAGGAATTGTAGATGTTTCGAGGATAAAATTAGTTCCATACAAAGAATTAAGATGAATTGTTTTTTGTCTTTTCAATTCTGGTGTAAAGAGAACTATACAGAGGATGCAGAACCACTTGTAGATTTCTTAGATTCTTGTAAGATACAAGGCCCTCTGTGATTTGTACATTCTCTTTTTGGATACCAGTACCAACTTGGTATTGATGAATATATTGTTACCTTACTCAAAAAAAAGTAAACTTTCTTCATAAGGAAGAAGAAGAAACCCAAGAAACCTTTACATCACTGCAGACGGTAAAGGTACCTCAGACGACCGCCATTAGACAGTCAATCTAAACTCATTTACCAAGAAAACTCTTAACAGAAGGAAAACAACTAAATCAGAAGCACTTAAAGACGTAATGACTAAAACAGCCAAAATCTACTTCAATTTCCAATGGAAAAGGCATCCTGGCATGTTGTTATTGTTAAAGAGAGATCTAGTGTCCGTTGATTGGTTAGAACGACAAATCTCCGACTACAGCAAGTCAATCGTCCTTCCTCCCTCTACTCAGGGATCCTAAGTCCTAAATTTTTTTTGTTTCTCCATGTAAGTCTCAAAACTAAATGATATGATGCAATAAGTATATTTTAGATCGGTTATTCGGTTTAATCGGGTTTTTCTTTGAAAACCGAGCACCGAACCAAACTTCCAAAATTCTAAACTGAAACCGACCAAAACAGAAGAAACCTAACCCCCTAATATTGAATTCAAATTGAACAATCTCATGATGGACAAAAATTACTTAGTGAGCTGATGAGCTCGTAATCTGTGAAACCATATAGCAAGTAAGCCTCAGACCTAAACCTTGAGTTTAGGTTTCTGTCATCTGCCCTACTAGAAAACAAGGACAAAAAGAAGCACAATATACTGATTCCAGCTTCTCATGATGAGCTAACATGAAACGACACTACTTCTAAACGGAAAAAGGAAAAAGAAAATAACATGAAACAGATAAGTAGATGCACTGAAATAATAACAGAAATAGACACAGAACAAGAGGTCCCATGTTTCAACCAATACAAAAGAACAAGGATTAGTCTCAGAGAATTGCTTTTAGATGAAAGGGGAAAACGGAAACAGTAACTGACTAGTTAATCAAAAGAAAATTGTTAGATATGGTATTGTACCAGTCCTAATAAGCAGTTCTTCAAAACAAGAGAGCTGTTGTCCGAGACTTGATTGCTGCATGCTGCAAGGCCATCATCCACAAGACCCCTACATTTGCTACTTGTTTCTCTGGATGTTGCTGATGATGTCACTGCACTATTTCCGCCATTCCTAGGATGAGCAATAGCATCATCAAGCCTGTTTGTTAACTGACGAAGTAAGTAATATCCTTCTCGCTTAGCTTCCTCCGATCCAGTAGAGCCAAAGAGCTCAAAACAAGATGCAATTGAGTTTTTTGGGCAAGTAAAGAAAATTCTGAGGAAACTAAGTACACGGAACTCAGATAGCTTGAGCAATACCGATTTTTCCTTGTTTAAAATTTTTTGTTGGTATTCAGAGAACGAATGAGCATCTTGAATACCAAAAAGTTCCTCGTCTGCAATCTCAAGAAGATCCTTCCCTTCAAAACTGGATATGAAGAAGGTGAGTGCATCATGGAATACTGTGGAGCAAATTCCTTGAATAACTGATGATGTTGGTGCCTCAGCAGCAGCACTTTGACAGATATCAGCTAGACCAAAAATGCATGCCTTAGCAGTGTCAAACGCAACACCGTCTATATCATCTCCTTTACCAATCAAAGCTAACTTCCAATTATGCATGTTAATAACAACTCTCACTGCAGCTTCAAGAGCAGTAGGACAATACGAAGCAAATCGAGGAATAAAATCAGCCACTAAGCGTTGTACGCTTGTGCATCCTGCACACCCAGAATCATAGATGAAAATTTAAATTAAAGCTTCATAGAACATGCAATATATTTCAGTACCAAAGAGGAATACTTTCAACAAATAGGAGTAAATCCCTTTGGAAGTTCACAGGCTGCGTCAGTAAATGATTTTCTATCAGGAACATTGATGGCAATTCATTATCTACGATAATGAAAGCATGAAAAGAATTACTCGATAAGTAGCTAAGTGGAACTAAGTTAATGCAAAGTTGCACAAGATAGAATTAGAAGCAAAAACATAGCAACTGCTGTTCATGCCAATTAGTTAATACGAGTGGGTCCCGCAGAACATTTAGTGACGCTTTAGAAAGAATGGAACGAAAGTGGTCTCGAAAAACAATTAGCACACTTGCATCACATTTGAGCATGAGTAGCAAGGGCATGGATCTCATAGAACAACTGGCACATTTATATGAGATTTTAGAAAGAACAGGACGGAACACCAATACACGCCACTAGGTAACCTGTCTTAGTTTCATATGTATAATCATTCAATGAATTGAGAAATAAACCATGTCCACCCCCAGTGTATCTATCTCTGTAATATTCCTTCTCATCTATTTGTTAAGTCCTCTTTCCCATTTTATGTGGCATACTTTTTTAGTCTGTCACGAAAAGAATGGTGCATTTCTATATTTAGAAACAATTGAACTTCAAATTTTTCATCTTACCTTTAGTGAGATGATTTTTAACCTCACAAATGTCTGTACCTTGTTTTGGACAAACAAATTTCGAAGTCTTCCTTTCTTTCTTAAACTTCGTACCCAGCCAAACACCACTACATAAAATGGGATGAAGAGAGTATTTCTTTTTGAGGGACCGGAGAGGACTGTCACAAGTAGGAGAGATTATTGCCACTCCATACAGGGCAATCCAGAGCCCTTCATTCAAATGAAATAGGTGCACACTGCAAGGTATTGTTAACTCAAAATAATACGAAGATAGATACAACAACTTTCTTCTATGCCATTTTAAGTACCTAGAATTTTAGTACTAATAGTCGCATCTACAAACCGTCACATATAGAGTTCTGTGAATTGACATGATCAAACCATCTCTAACGATCTTCTCTGATCTTAAATGTCATAGTATATTATTTATTTAATTGTTTATTTGTAGGAAAATTGCTTAACTTTTAAAGTGCAAAGAAAAATCATTCACTAGACTGTAAGTAGCCTAAAATTTGGATGAAGTCCCTGGTATGTCAAAAAAATTTCTTGTTATGATGACTTTACTAGTATATTTCAAGTGGCCATTTTGATGGCACAATGTCTCCTTACTAGTGATCGTTCGTCGTTCCTTTTTTTGGGTAATTATTCAACTGGTATCACCTCTTTCAGGTTTCTCTCCTTTTTTTTGGCTATTAAGCCATAGGTAATGTACAGATATTATTGATTTATAAACTAGCATTAAGGGAATGCGGGAAAAGAGCACATCCAAAAAAAGAACTTTACAGTGTGTGTAAAGAACTGAGAAAATCGACCATGGCTCACGGACGTGATACATCTGTGCCAGTTGCACCAAAAAGCAGATGTATACATTTGAGTTTAAGGTTAACTGCATTATACTACTTGTCTTTGAAGCTCTAGTATTTTTTTCCTTCCATATAACCCGCCATAGCACAACTGGAATAGAAATCCAAGTATCCCCGGAAGATTTAAGCATGTCCAATTTGTGCCCAAGGGAAACATGCAGACAATTGTTTTGATGGCACAGATACTTTTTGATGAAATGGTCAACCATATGAGCAGTCCTAAAGGGGGCTGACATTTCGGTCAAAAAGATACCCTAAACGACATCACCAATCAGATTAATAAGTGTTATTTTTTGGACACCAAGTATATAGAACTGAATAAGATGACTCAGACACTAGAAAGAAGAAAGAATAATTGTGAAAAAGAAAAAAGAAGATGAAGAAAGAAGTAAAGAAAAGTAGAGCTAACAAAAGTAGTAGAATAAGTTTCTCGCAAGCTAAGAAAAAATGCAGATGATAGCAAAGGAGAGTGCTGATACTCAGATAGTAAAACACCATCCATCTTTTGAAGTTGTATTCGAAGAAGTGATCCTTCTCACTTGGATCGCTTAGCACCTCACTGCCCAAAACTCGCGCTTCTTAGCATCTATGTTTTGCTCGAATCCTCCAAAAATGTTGCATACCCGTGTCTGATCCTCCAAATATTATGCATTTTTTGGAGGTTCTAACATTGGTGCAGTGGCATTTTTTGAAAAATCCAAGCAACATAGATAAGTACCACTTTAACCATTGAGAAGCGGTGACCCGAAACACACTTTTCTTCAATCACTTCAACCATGAGAAGCTATAACCCTCACTTTGCATCAATCTGTCACTAATTCAAAATAAAGTCTTCTTCGCATCACTTCAACCATGAGAAAGTATTAACCCTTGCTCGCGTTACTCTCGTTGGTTTGTTTGGATAATAATGTAATTTACTCTATATCCAACAGATGAAAGCATCCGAGATGAGGATGCTGAGGTAGATCTGCAGGCATTACAAGAGAGGAATCATTAGGAATGAAATTATTCGGGACAAGATAGTGGTCCCAGTGGAGGACAAGATACATGAAGTAAGGTTAGGATGGTACGGGAATGTGAGAAGAAGAGTCGTTGACGCCACCGTGAGGAGTTGTGAGAGATTGGTTGTGGTGAGCTTGAGGAGAGGTAGGAGTAGGCCTAAGAAGTATTGGGGTGGGGTGATTAGGCCGGACATGACGAAACTTCAACCTGCCGTGGACATGACCCTAGATAGTAGGGTGTGGAGGTTGAGGATTAGGGTAGAAGGTTAGGGATAGCTGAAGGTATTCCTTTGTCATCCTAGTGGCAGTAATATTAGTCTTGTAGTCTTCTTTTCCTTTTTCCTGTTCATAGAGCGATATTCTTACCCGTTATTTCTTTTACTTCAATTAGTTTACTATACCGTTGTTGTTTATATATCGATGTTGTTACCGCTTATTGCTACAGTTCCTTTTCATTTTGTCCTTGAGTCGAAGCTCTTCGGAAACAGGCTCTAAGGTCTGCGTACACACTACCCTCCCCAAACTCCACTTGTGGGATTATATAGCTGAAAGTAAGTAAACAAGATATAGTTCTTCCTTTCAGTCTGGCAAGGGAACAAACACTCCACATTTATTTGCACTCTTGAACATCTCCTCTTTTTCACTCCAACTAGACGAAGCGGTAAATTCTAAAACCTAGGGTTCATGAATCATACAAGGGATGGGGTAAATCCCAGAAACGCCTAAAGACACCTACTTCATGTAATTGATCAGTCTCACAATATTATTAGCTCCTATTCTTCGAATAACGAAGAGAAAAACGAACTGTATAAACTTCATACATATGTTGACTCTGCAGCAAGCAACTGAACACAAATAGCAATGAAAATACTCAATTTCACGATTCAGAAGAAAAGGGACAAAAGCAAAATTAGAGAGAGAAAAAAGTGCTAAATACTGACCTCTTGAGGAAGTAATGAGAGAAAGGTAGGCTTGTTCGAGTTCGGATGAAAGTCGATGATCGTTCTGTGAGATGCAGAATTTAATGCGTTTGTAACACTCGTAAACATTGCGAATCTCTTCTTGGTTCCTTCTCCGTCGGAGGATTTCATCCTGAGATATCGCCGGAGCAGCGACGCTCTGCTGTTGAGTTTGTGGTGGTGGTTGAGGAGGAGGAGGAGGAGGCGGTGACTGAAGCGGTGCTGGTGATGGTTCGTGTATTTGTTCGTAAAGCTTCCGTTTCTTCAGCGGCTGCTCCGTCGTAGCCATGGCGGACGGACGGGGAAGAGGAGAGAGGGGAGAAGTGGGAACACGCGCTCAGTCACGCTTTTTGGCTGTATTTTACTTCGGTGATTAAGAACGTAGGATCATTCTTATATTCCGAAGTGTAATTACCGTCTAGTCCGCACTCCCATACGCTTGCGCCTAGCCAAGTTGAAAAGTGGCTCAACTGTTAAAAATGTACTATTTGATGAATTACGCCAAACATCTTTATAATACTATTATGACTTAATTATAGATACATCCCTTATATTATCAAGATAAATTTTCACAAATCACTACTGTTTAGTGATTATTAGTTAATTATAGCTACCATTTACTAAATTACTTCTTATAGCTATATTTTCAATTGCTATAAAGTGTATTCGATGTATTTAAGCTACTGTATTCATGAATACAGTAGCAAAACTCGGCGTGAATCAGGGGAGTCCAGCTAAGCAATAGTTGTATTCGATTGTATTCGACTATATTAGCGAGCTATATTTGTGAATACAATAACGTCAACTGCGTAAAAATGGTCTTTTCAGCTGTTTAAAACGGTAAGTAAATCAATTAACGTGATATACTCCTAATATAACTCAACTAACTCAATTATAACACGCAAAATCCATATTTCATGTTAAAGAATAGATTTCCCAGCCTAAAAAAACTGTAAGACAAAGCAATCTCTAGGTTTTCAATCTCTCCTTTTTATGTTGCTATCGTTATGTAATTTTTCAAAACATGTACTCATTTTAGATGAATACAGTATTTGGAATACATAACACATTCATAAGTACAAGAGTGGAAGTCTCGTAAATACATCTAAATATATCCTAATACAACTAAATACATCTAAACACAAATAGTGAAAGTCACTGTAATAACTATTTATTAGTAAAATACAAATGAATACATATATTTGGAATCCATAAAACATTCATAAGTACAAATGCGAAAGTAATCTAAATACATCCAAATATATCTAAATACATCTAAAAATAAGCAGTGAAAGTGTTTATTCTTTCGGAAATTTCTCAAATTGGGCTTGTTTCGATGTGTCATTGCGTATTTTTATTCTCTTTTCCGCAACTATATTTGCCGCTGAACCTGCAAATACATGTTCCGCTTGAGTGATTTGCAAATCAAAAGATGGCCCTTCGAAATTGAGTGTTTTGGTTGGTATACCTCGGATAACCCTCTTGTAAGGAGTTGAATTAGCCATTGAAGAAGAAAATCCGAATTTTCTGTAAAAGGATAACAATGGTGATTGTTTCTATAAAAAAAATTACAAATATACAGAATAATACATGTTCCAGCAAAAAACTAACAAGTTTAACACTTACCACAACTTTTTTGGGCAAACAATTTTTGAAAATTGAGAGAGAGAATGGAGATGAATCAGTTGATAATGGAGGTTGTATTCGTGGAGAAGATACTGGGTTGGGAGTGAGAGAGAAAAATATTTCACAGCGTATTTAATGGCTTAATAGTAGGAAGTGAACATAAATAGGTAATTTGCTATAAAACCTAAAAGGTAGCTATAGAATATAATTTTATAAAATGGTATTTATCTATATCTATATCTATTTATCTATACTATATTAAAAGCACGAATACTTTTAGCGAAATATCGTTTGCCTTTTTACCCTTAAAAAATCAATTTTACACTAGATAAAATTGTAATTGAAGTTGCCTTCCTAATACTTAGGAATAAATATTCAATTACCATTTATGCTAATTTTTCTAAATTTAGAACTTTAAAATCAACTAGAATTTTATTTGTTAATCTTTCCTTATTAGATTATATTACAATTACAATTTTGTTTGCAATAGGAAGACGTGATTTAATAGATATAATAAAGACTTGTATTTCAAAAGGAAAAATAATACTCTTTTTACTACGTTAATCTCCATATCATTTGTAGCCTGTAGGATTTCAAATTAAAACACTAAAAAAAAAGAGAAAATTAATCAAGTACGCTACTAAATTGATTAATTTCTATAATACAGAATAATTTACATATTTTTTTATCTATCAATCTATCTATCCATCTATGTATATTAAAAGCACGAAAGCCCTTAATGAAATATCGTTCGCATTTTTTATCATTTAAAATTAAACTTCACATTATACAAAATCATATTTTAGTTAATTATTATCGTAATATATAGTACTTTGAAATCAACTAACTTAGTTATAAAAATTTTCTTGTGTTGAATTAGGTAGGAAGTCCTAATTTTAGGACTTTAATATAAATATTAAAGGAAGCTCGGTGTACTAAACTTCCCATATGCGCGGGGTTCGGGTAAGGGTCGGACCATAAAAATTTATTATCTTTTACTTATATTGTTTGGGAGAAATAATAGTATTACATTGTATTAACATAAATATTGTTTGGGAAAAATAACAGTATTACATTGTCCTTTGCTTATATTTATTACGCAATTTCTATATGAAATATGTTTGAACTTATAATTCTAAGGGGGGGATACTATTAGTCGTACTATTAAATTAAGATGTATGTATATTTTTCTAATAATTAAATATAATTTTTAAATATTATGCGAAAGAATCGATGAAGAAAAAAAGATGTTATTCGAGTAAGAAGGAGTTTCAAAAAATATCTCTATTTTCTATATTATTGTAAAGGCACAAATTACGAATGCAAAAATAAATAAATTATTTTTTAAATTTTTATTCAATAACTCAAATATATGTTTAATAATATTTTTTGTATTTTTTTAAAATTATATACTCATTGATATAGGTACACGCGCAAAGCACATACCCTAAGACTAGTTTATAATAAATAAGGTGTAAATATTTATTATATGAGGTAAAAATTCCTATTTTGAAATCAGATACTTATATTCCTCATATTTTTGAATAGTTTATTATACCTTCCATCCAAATTTATATGGCAGAGTTTAGATTTCGATAATCGGATGAGTTTTTCTTTGACCGTAATCTTTTCATATGCTTTTAGATATTTTGAATTGCTAATTATTGTGACTCAACTTTTTATGTATTTTCTAAATATATAAATTTTATTTTAAAAAAATTTAAAGATTCTGTGTTTATATTCACAGTTAAAATTAAAAAATTCGACTCTTGAAATCCGAGCCCCAATACATAAATCGGGACAGAGAGAGTAATAATTTTGAGATAATATTCAAGATGTGAATGGTCCACATATATTCACACTCGTTAAATGGTTAAATTTTTATAATATGCAATTATTTGAACTATCTAGCTCCCATCTAACCATAGATGTTGGCTTTTATTTTTTTAAAATTTTGTTGGAAACATTGTTTGTTATGAAATATGAACATGTTTTGGGGGGGACAAATTCAAAAAAAAAATTTAGTTCTCAAAAACTGATTTAGGACAATTTTGGGCGAAATTTTTTCGCTCACAAAATTTCAAGTTTTCTTTAAATAAAATATATGTCCAAATACAACTTCAACTTTTAAAAATTATTTTTCAACATAACTTCAAAAATTCATCTAAAGTTTCGATCAAATCTATGACCGAATGCTAGCTTAGATTGAAATGTCCATTTAGTGCAAATAGGTGAAGCTTTAGATAATTTTGATCTAACCATTTATACGCAATTTAACTGATTTTCGTGCTAGAGCTTTTATAAAGTTTGTGGTGGCTCGTTGTGTATAATAAGATGTTCCATAAGCGTCAAAAGATGAGTGATATTTGTTAGTCAACCTGTATTACTGTAAATAGTAAAAACAGTAAACTTTTAGAAAATTAGTAGTAACAGAATATCGAAATAATACCTGAAAATAATTTCGAAATAAATCGAGCCCGTTGAACACACAGTGTATCCTTAAGGAAATTGTTCTTTCAAGTACCCGAGGTGCTGGAATATTATCCTCCCAAGATAGAAAGATTTTTGCTCATCAATGTATTGGTACCAAAAACTCTGATGAATTTCGAACCACTCAATGATTGTAAAATACACTGGAAAATTTTGTGCAGAATAAGAAGAAGAAATCATAAAATTTCGTAAGAAAAGATTCCGAAATTCAAAGCTATTTATAGACTTTCTGGAACAGTTTCTGAAAAGGTTTGCAACCTTTTAGAAACTGTTGGAATAGGTGGGAATATTTCTATCTAAAATATCACAGGAAAAGGGATTTAAAATAATCCGAAAAAGAAATGGGATCGGACCGGTCGCGCCGCGGGTCCCGGGTTATTTCGGGTTGAATTTCAATAATTAATTAAATAATTGAAAAAAATTTGTCCAAAAAGATTAATCAATCGATCTTTGATCACTGTAGCCGGAGCCGAGCCAAGCGAGCGAGCGACGACAACGCGAGGCTTACTTTCTTTCCAACCCATTTAACACCAAGGCTTCTCAATATAAGCACATTCACTTTTCTTTCCACCACCAATGAGGGACACTTTGTTCTTTACAAAGCAAAATGGAGTTCACTTTCCCTCCACTTTCTTCCCTCCATTTCCCATTCTCAATCTTTAATCCCAACAACCCCCACATGAATGGAGAATGGATATAAGACAAAGGAATGCACAGACGAGGGTGTGTTTTACATGCAAGGATTAATTTTATCCGGATAAGTAGGTTTTCCTTTAAACTTTATGTAGTGAACGTATATCGGATATACTCGGTTAATCGGTAGATTTGATATCTTTGAACCATCGAGCTTTATTTTATATGCAGACAACATAAGTTATACAATTAACCCTTAACCATCTATTGTTCTCACTGTTATGTTCGTTTCATCCATGAACACCGCCCAGTATCATGAATGCTTAGAGAATGGGCCTTTACTTTCATTCTTCTTGAGGCGGCTTACACTTTACACTCACATAGGTGATTTCTAAACGTATAATTCTATAGACACAATGTTTGGTCATATTCTGCCAGACTTAGCAAATCATTAAAAAGCTTTAAGCATTATTGATTCATCAAAAAACCTTAATGCTTTACCTTGATTTCTGAACATTGTCTTCGTAACGAGAATGAGTTGAGTTATTTGACTAAGTTGAACCGTCATTCATAACTTTATTTGATCTTTTTGAACCTAGCTCTTAGGATCCCCTGTCTGCTAGGTAGAGTTACTGCCATGATGATTTGTCATAGGCCTTAGCCCTATTCTCTTCGATGATCTTTCAACTGCCTCTCTAGATAGGCCTTTTGTAAGTGGATTCGACACATTATCTCTTGACTTTACGTAGTCAATTGTGATAACACTACTAGAGATTAGTTGTCTAACAGTATTTTATCTCCATCGAATATGACATGATTTTCCATTATACATAATGCCCCATGTCTTGCCTATTGCTGCTTAACTATCACAATGTATACATATAGGTGCCAAAGGTTTGGGCCAAAATGAAATATCTTCCAAAAAATTTCGAAGCCATTCAGCTTCTTCATCGGCTTTATTATGAATTCAGTTTCCATTATAGAACGGACAATGCACGTTTGTTTGGATGATTTTCAAGACACTGCTCCACCCCCCGATTGTGAAAACATATTCACTTGTGGATTTAATTTCAGATGATCCGGTAATCCAATTTGCATCACTATATCCCTCAATCACGGAGGGATATTTGTTATAACACAAATCATAATTTTGCGTATGTTTCAGATGCCCCAAAACTCGTTTTATTGCCATCCAATAAATTTGATTGGGATTACTTGTAAATTGACTCAATTTGCTAATAGCACATGTTATATCTGGTCACGTACAATTCATAATATACATCAAACTTCCACATACTCTTTCATAGTCCAGTTGTGAGTCTTTTTACCTTCATTCTTTTGAAGTGCATAACTCACGTCAATTGGAGTCTTGACAATTTTAAAATCCAAATACTTGAAGTTGTCAAGTACCTTTTCAATGTAGTGAGACTGAGACAATGCTAGACATTGTGGAGTCTTGTGAATTCTGATTCCTAAAATTACATCAGCAACTCATAAGTCTTTCATGTCGAATTTGCTAGCCAACATGCGCTTAATAACATTTATATCTGCAATATTTTTGCTCATTATTAACATGTCATCAACATATAAACAAACAATGACTTCATGACCTGGAGTGTTTTTAATGTATAAACATTTGTCACACTCGTTGATTTTAAATCCACTTGCCAACATTATTGATCAAATTTGGCATGCCATTGTTTGGGTGCTTGTTTAAGTCCATAAAGCGACTTAACTAGTTTTCAAACTTTCTTTTCTTTACCCGGAACCACAAAACCTTTAGGTTGTTTTCACGTAAATCTCTTTCTCCAATTCTCCATTTAAGAAAGTTGTTTTAACATGCATTTGATGGATTTCAAGACCATACACGACCTCTAGTGCCACTAACACCCTAATAGATGTTATCCTCGTTACTAGCGAGTAAATGTCAAAGTAATCAAGGTCTTCCTTTTGTCTATAACCTTTGACAACAAGTATTGCCTTATATTTGTCAATAGTGCCATCAACTTTCATTTTTCGTTTAAAGATCTATTTTGAACCTAAAGGCTGTTAATACCCAATTTTTTCCTGAAATATTTTTTAAAATTGCATATATACCTTCAAAATCATGCATCGAAGCAATTGGTATTTTTTCATAATTTTTCTATATTTTATTAATTTACCTAGCATTTTATTTTCAATAAATAAATATAGAATTGCATCACAAGCAATTTTCAAAAGCTTTTTTTGATTTAGTTTATTATTTATGATCCTATTTAAACTAAATTATTTCTTAATTAGCCAAATTGGCATTATTTGGCTACAATTGCAATAACTTTGTAATTATACACCTATTTTTGACTAGAAATTAATTATTTGTATTTCAAAATATTAAATAATCATTTTTAATTATTTTATGTGCATGAAATTTATTTTTTATAATTATTAGCTATTTTGTAAATTATTTTAATTAATTTGAATTGGGTATTTAACAAATAGCCTAATTTTATTTTAATTATAACCTATTAAAACCAGCCCAAATCACCTAATTACATCAGCCCAAAGGCCCAGGCCCAAACCTAAATCCTACCCGACCTAATTTTGCTCAAATCCTAGCCGTTGATCATTTTTGATCAACGGTCCAGGTTAATTCTTTATTTAATTAACCTAATAGACTATCCCCCCCCCCATTTTCCTCTCCTTCACTCCGCCATTACACTCTCTCATTCTCTCTCAATCCCTCTGCTAAACCTAAGCTTCTACTCGCCGGTCGTTAGCTCACCGGTATCAATGGTGGTTCCACTACTACCCCTAGTCTCCATGGCTCTCCCCCATGCCGGATTATTGCTACCCTAAGGCTTTCAAGGGACCAGTGGCTATTCGACTCACACTTAGGGGCCGTGCTCACTGTTCTCATGCCACCCTTGGCCCTTCTGAGTAAGATTTTTCTATTTTTCGACTAGATAAGATTTTTCTATTTTTCGACTAGATCCATGGCTTCTAAGCCGAAATCTCTCCATCTCTAGGGTATCTCTCTCTGAAACCCTAATCTATCTCTTGACTCTTCAGATCTACCATAGATCTGAGTGTATTTTGAGTTGTTTTTGCTATTTTCTATGATAATCTCTCCAATTTTTCAAAATACCTTTTCGTCTTCGAACTAGGGTTCGTAACCCCTCTTCAAATATACTTTTTCTTCTAATTTTCAGTAATATTCTATGATTTCTACCATGTTCAAGCGGTTTATTCAAGTTTTTCTTTTCATCTGATTCATCATGTTGAAAAACCTAATTGTTTTGGTTTTAATCCGGGTTTCTAAAGCTGTCTTCGCTCATCTAATTTATATGTGTACCAGTTTCTCACGCATATTTCTAAGTTCTATGATTTTCTACCTCCTCGTGTTCATTAAGGCTTCTAGATTTCTTCTCCCGCCTATATTGTTTACTTTGTTCGTTGACAGAATTTTGTGGTGATTTCTTCTAATCAGTATTATTTTTAGTTAAATCCACGATCTCCTGTGAGTTATACCCTTTACTGATTTCCTATGATTGATATCTTTGTTGATTTCCAACCTATAAATTATTCTCTTGCCTTATTACATGTTTGACTATGATGTTAATTGATTCTTATGCTGTTTCCTTGATTAGAACCTGTTGATACCCAATTTTTTCCTATGTATTTTTTGTATAGAAATTTCCTTCAAAAATAGCATGTACATGCATATATAAGCATGCCCAAGTATTTTTGTTATTTTACATAATTTTTAAAGATTTTCAAAATTAATTTATTGTCTATTTTAGCAGTATAAAATTCAATAATTATTTTCAAAGATTATCATTTTGGTGAATGACCTATTTTATTCTCATATTTACACCAAAATATAGCTAAGGTTATTTTTGTATATTTTTAAAAATTTATTTGGTATTTAAAAGACTAAATTGCATATAATTACAATTATAGCCTATTTTAAGATTAATAGTATTTTATAATTATAAAATTGGGTCTAATATTTTTAAAATTAATATTTATATACTATTAATTATTTCACTACTTTTAATTTGCTTTTAAAATCATCTTTAACTATTTTTATAAAATAAAAAGAGAAAATTAGCTATTTAATATTTATCCCAATTTTTATCTCAATAACAGCCCCATTACATTTCGATTGTAGCCCTTAATTTGAATCAATTAAATCAGCCCAATTCTATTTGGATCCAACCCCACAATTCCAAATGACCCGCCCGGTTCCTACTATTGATCCAGGCCGTTGATCATTTTGATCAACGACCATAAATCACCCTTACCTTTTTTTAACTCCAAACGACTACCCTAATCCCTCATTTCCCATCTCTCAACCGCCTTTGAAACCTCTCGCCTCTCAAACTCTATCAAACTCTCTGAAACCCTAGCCTCCTTCTACCCCTATTCAACCACCACTCCACTGGAATCCATGGCTTCTCAGGCCATGGATGGTTGGTACTCGCTCCCCTCCATCAGTAAACCATGGTTGTTCGAAGCTTCGAGACCTGATCTCGAAGGTTCTCCTTCAGATCTTCTCAGATCTGTAGATCTATGGTTTCTCCGGCCATTACCCCGGCATATTCAAGCACTATGAAACTTTTCAACTCAGGATCTGACTTTCCTCAAAACCTTTCTCATTTCTAGGGTTTTTTCTGAAACCCTAAGCTGTCCGAGGTTCTTTACTTGCTTATTTTTTTCTTAGATCTGGAAAACGTCCGTGTTCTATTGAAATTTTTAAAGGTTTTCCCCAAATTCTCTTTTTTTTAAATTATTTAATTTCGATTTAGGGTTTCTGAAAGGATTTTCAAAGGCATCTTTCTGATTTTTTTTGTCCTTTCTTTATGTGTTTGTATGTGTTATGCTCGTATGACTTCTCTTACTACGCATGTACTGTTTTTCTACTTTCTTTTTCTACTATACATGTTACTCCTATACTAACATGTTAATCCGTGTTATGTTTTCCTTACTAATTTACTATATGTGTTTACTATGAATTCTTTGATGTTGTTTGCTTTACTGGACTATTTTTGTGTTCTTACTAAGCATGATTCATATGTTTTTGCCTAAGCTTGTATCACTTTTTCTTCTGAACTCGTTTAAGTTCTGAGTTTTCCTCAAAATGTGTTCTCCATGCTCTTAACTGTGTATCGTGTCTGTTTATCTCTCATAAGTCTTTGGAAAAGACTTATGAACCTCTATCGAGTGGCTTGCCTTCTCATCTCTATTGTCTGATTCATCTTAAAACCCCGATTTAGGGTTTCCTTTGGCGATTTTGATTTTTGTGTTTGAATTAGGGTCCCAAAGGACTCTCAGACTCATTGTGAGTCTACAAATTGGACTTGTACCCCTTTTTGCCTTCGATTCTGAACTTCTCTTTGATTAAACTCTCTTCTAAATAACTTGACAGTCCTTTCTTGATTCACATATTTGTGTGCTTTATATATATAAGAACTCTTCTTTCAAAAAAATGTTTTACCAACTAATTGATTGATTATGAAGTCATTTAATGGGGCTAATTGATTGTTACTAATTGCCTTTAAATTAAACCTTTCTTTACCCCTTTCCTGACTTGGTTCATTCGAGTAAAAGCCTGTAAGTTTGATTTCCCTGGCTCTTTGATTGATTCCCTTTCCTTATTTTTCATAAACCGTGTACTATTGGACTTTTGCCTTAAATAACTCTTATGTATTTACCCCTTCTTGTATTACTTTGGGGAAAGTTTCAATCAAATTCTTTCCTTAAATATCTTCTATCCGTTTGAAATCAAATCCCTTAACTGAAGGGAAATTCTATGTGATTGATTGCAAACTATTTTCTTACCTTTCTTACTTGCGTCTCTACACTATAAAAGGGACCACCCGTCTGCACTTTTAATGACACTTCGAGTTCAATACCTCGAACTTTTTACTTTCAACTTACACACTAACAATACTGCTTTGAGTTCAATACTATCTCAACATATTGCTTTTCTGAGATCTTTTGGAACTGCTTGCCTACAAATTAGCTTTTCAAGACTACTGTTTTTTTACTTGTTTTCCCTGAAACTGGTATACCTAATTTAATTTTTCTACTTCACCTCTATGTGTTTACTTTATAGTTTCAGCATTTTTGTTTACTTTGCTATTCATGTTCAGTGATTAAACTATATATGTTCTTTTCTTGCATTTGTTTCTGCTGTGAATCCCTACCCCCTATTCCCTCTATGTGTCTGGGTTAAGGTTTTGTCCTGGTAGTATTCAAATTACTGCTCAGGCCTGAACTTGATCTTTAATGGATCCTAACTCCTAAGATTTTACTAATAGGTTGGTCAGGGGTGTACCAGCATTCCTGATTGCTGGGCATGACCACTAGCCTGCCCTGGACCCCCTAATTCCCCTCTATGCACTTACACTTACTTTTAGACTCTAAGTTCTGCCCCCCTCCTATGAGCCTTGCTTTGGGACCTTGAGATCCCTCTGAACTTGGACATTTGAGGGTTGGCCCTTCCACAGTGCATTATAATCTCATTCTGCAATGCCTTTAGGGTACAAGCACTGCCCGGATCCCTTTGAGGTTCTTAGGGAACTTTGACACATCCCAAATAAGAGAAAGGTATTGGAAAAGTGATCCTGGAAGTTGGTTTATCTCATATTGTTAGACCTTGAGTCTGAATTAGGTTGTTTGGTTGTAGCTTGAATTTCTGATGTAATTTTTTATCTTTCTTGATTCATTCGGGTCTGTAAAAATTTGTAATAACTATGGGGTTTTAGTAAAAAAGGGAGGGTCATTTATGTATGCATATGGGTAGACAACATGCTCATAGGGATTACTATTTACAAATTCTACATTTATGCATAACATATAGAAGTCATGCCTATAAGTTTCTGCATATCGAAATCATGTATAAGTTTCTGCGCTTACGTATTTAGAAATCCTGCCTATAAGTTATGCACTACACGTAGAAATCCTGCCTATAAGATTGTTTCATTACTGCATTAGAAATCCTGCCTATAAGATTGTTTCATTATTGCATTAGAAACTATGCCTATAAGTTTCTACATATAGAAATCATGATTATAGTTTTGTTTCTGCACCTCTGCATATACGTCTGTCATTAGGCAAATAATCATAGGTTTAATAATAATCAATCTCATTCTAGATACCATGCCTATAGGACTCCTGCACTTACGTAATCGTCTTAAAACCAACAACGCTTAGAAATTATGCCTATGGGATGTAATCAGTTGAATCGACTTCGTCTATTTCATCTATGGGTTTAAAATCAGTAGCAAGTTCGTTTAAAATCTGCAGAGTTTTTGTTTATAAAACCAGTAATCTTTCTTTAAAATCAGTATGCCTTCTACATTGTTAGATATCCTGCTTACAGGCCTCATCTAAGCAAACCTGTAGGTAATTAATCAACTGTGTCAGTCCCTGATAAATTACAACCAGACAAGGCCTAATACGAATTTCTCATTTGAGAAATATATGATAAAGCAGCCTGTCCTAATGCTTTAAATTTAATTCAGACTATAACCAGTATTTGAAGTCATGCTAGATAATTTGCTTCTTTAAGTGAGGAGGCCCGTTTGAGCCTTTAATCTGCTATGTATTTCCCTTAACTGCATTATGTGTTTTGTTTGTCGCCCTAGACTTTTATCTTTTTAAACTCTAAAAAAAGGCCCCCAACTCCCTCCCCCTTTTTAGGATTAGTAGTACCAAATGCCTTGGGGACTGATAGGATTGGGACGGGTAATAGCATGCAATAAGTAACGATACTATTCCGCGTTTTAATCCCTTAATGGGTGGGAAGGGTAGATATGGACATGATGACCGGTGCACTAATACCATGTGCAACTCCTTTTGTGAGGAATGATTGCCGGGTATTGCATTGATATGATCCATATTAATTATAAACCTAGGACCCCCTTCCCCTTTACTTGTTTTCATTTATTATTTAAATCTTTTTCTTAAAATTTCTGCCCTCTTTACTTCTCCTCAAATTTCAATTTATTTGCAATATTACGTGAAAAATCCCTCTATTTGAACCCTTATTTGTTTACTTGTTAAGTGAAGTCACAATTATAATATGGCCGGGAACCACACTAGTAGATCTTGGGGGGTGCCTAACACCTTCCCCCCGAGTTAATTTCTAGCCCTTACCCAAACTCTGGTTCTTCAACTCAAACCCTTATTAGTGTCCTAATGCACTTTAATCATTAGGTGGCGACTCTTAAATTCAAAACCCAATTTCCAAAAGGGAACGAGTTGTCCTCCCAAATATCATAAATCCGATTTTGCCTTAGAAAAAGGGGGTGCGACAGAACCTATAAAGTTAGCCCCAATCATTTACCCTACATCAGATGTATTTGAAGCCAGTCCTTATTGGTCGTACACTGATTTTTTTCCTTATTTTATTATTTAACTCCTTAATTAAGGGGAGATACTTATACCGATTAGTACATAGTTCCATAATTATTGATGAATTATGATTCTTGCCTTATTTTCTACCTGTTTTCAAACTATAAGTATCCTGCTTTTCATTAACACAAGACACGAACACATTGGTTCAAAAACTCTCTCTTACACAAAAAAACACTCTTCTGCTCTCTTTTCTCCGGTTACTTGCTGTTGTTCTAAGTCAGCCGGCTGCAAGCCAAGGCTGATTACTCTACTCTCTTGCTCCTCACTTTATGTTTACTATCTTCTTTACTGGTATGTTCTGATTTCAATTCAAGTTTCAAAACAATATGTTTCTTTTACTACTTCAGTTCATCCTGTTTCTAGTATGTTTCCACTTATGGTTTTGTTGTTCAACTTGCAACTAATATGTTTACTTCATCACTTTATCAACATGCTTCTGAATGTGTCCCCTCCCTTATACTCATCATGTTTATGAAATGTTATCCCCCTCCTAGTATACACCAATATGGACCTTCCATACTTATGTTTCTCTGATTTCTGGTATGAACCTCTCTAAGAAAAGTAGTTGGCTATCCTTAAGTTACATGATTATGTGTTAATTCTGAAGTTCCCTAACCACTTATCATTTTGTTGATTCTATACAGTGCTCCTGCAACTATGTGTTTACCTATGTGACCTATGTGTCCCTAAATCCCACTACCCCTGTTTGTGATTGCTGAACCTGCCTTAGTCCTATGTTCCTTGGTTATGTATGAACCTGTTTGGACTGTTGCTTGTTACTCTACTCTCTTTTCAAAATTGTCCTATTGAATGACTCCCCCTATTGTTTTACAAAAATATTTCAAACAAGTCTCTTTTCAAACTGTTTTCCTGCTTAAATCTTTTCAAAACTATGTCGAGCACTCTCACTCTACTCTTAGACCACTAAGTTCTGCCCTTTTTATGTGAGCCTTGCCTTGGGACCCTTGAGCCCCCTCTGGATTTTGACACACAAAAGCTGGCCTTTCCATACTGCACTTACTCTGTCTTGGCTATAAAATCTGGTGTAAGCACTGCCCGGGATCCCTTAAGGTCCTTAGGAAACTCTGACACACCCGGATTTGAGAAAGACTATGAAACAATATTGGCATTTGAGGTTCTGGAAATCTGGGCCCGTTTTCAGGCTCTCTATAATGTAACTTCTTATTTTCTTTTTCTACTTATGTAATTCATTTCAATATTGGTCTATAATAATTTGTGGTAAACGAATATTGGGGTTGGCTAGTGAAAAGGGGAGGGTACATATATATGTTATTAACATTAAGGGGTAGAAACCATGCCTTATGTTTACATTTCCTATATGTGCATTAGAATCCATGACTAAGACCAATGCATTCAAAGCATGTCATGCATTAAATATCATGTTCTTACATTTACTGTTTCAACATCTCATTTGGCATTATTTTATCACTTAAAAATCCTGCTTTAGGCAAATAACATCATTAACATAAAACTGTTGCTCCTGCACATCCTGAAATCATGTTGTAACTTTCTGGGCATTTAGAAATCATGCTTTAGGAATTCTGCATATCCTGGAATCATTCTGCATTTTATATGTGCATGTTAAATACTTTGTTTTAGGATCTCGTTCACACTCGCTCAGTCACACCTAGCTAAACTACTGATGCATGAAAATGACATAAAACAGTCTCACGTTTGATTACCCTGTTTAAGTGAAACTGGTCATAATCCCTGTATATCTTTGCAACATTTAGAACATCATGCTTTAGGTAAAAATAACTTCTAAACTGTTTTAATAATTCTAGTAATTGTTGTGCATTATCCTACGCCTAGGCAAGCCTTAGGTAATCAACCTCTATAAAACTAGAAACTGTTCTTTGTGTTTACTGCTCAATGGTTAACAAGCTTAAAATTAGTAGGCAAGCCTGATTAGGACTTCCTCTCTGAGTTATGTAATAAATCTGACTCTGTTATTATCACTTAGATACCACGCTTAGGATATGAATTTAGACCTTAATTATGTATGAGTCATGCCGTTTGTGTGTACTATGTGTGGAGGAATATCTGAGCTTTTTATTTGTCTTTCATGATCCCCTTTAATTGAAGTCTTATCTGTTTATTATCTGTCACCTTAGTATTTTACCTTTAAACTTGAGGGGCTGCCTAGAACCCTTTTTTTATAGGATATGAGTCCTAAATGCCTCCGGGACTGATAGAAAGGGATGGGTAACAACATGCAATAGGGTTCGAGACCAACCCTTGCTTTAATTATCTTTATAGGGTGGGAAAGGGTAGATATGAATATGATGACCGGTGGGTTAATACCACGTGTAGCCCATCTTTGAGGAGTGTCATACCGGGTATTGCATTGATGTGATCCATGTCACACCTCCTTTTTACCGCTACTATCGGCCTTTACTACATCCCGGGGAAGAGATATGGTAATAAAAGAGTTTTTTCCAATTTAAGGACAATCGAAACGGGATCCATTTTTATTTAAAAAAATCAGAGTCGCCACTGGTGTCCCAAGTCACCATTTTGAATCCCGAGTCGAGGAAGGATTTGACTCTGTATTACAGTCGCGAACCAGAAAACCGGGTAAGGAATTCTGTTAACCCGGGAGAAGGTGTTAGGCACTCCCGAGTTCCGTGGTTCTAGCACGGTCGCTCAACTGCTATATTTGGCTAAATTATTTGATTTTAATACGTATTATCCTATTTGTGTTTTTTTAGAATTAATTACCGCTTTTTGTCAAATTATTTTATTTTAAGAAAATGAACGTCGTTTAAGAACGTATTTTCGGATCACGTCACATGAAATGCACCCGAATCCTCGATACATTCTTATTCAACGTTTTCGGATTTGGATTTGGGTTGCATGAAATGCACACCCGTATTAGGAAAGTAATATTATTAAAAATCGCGCCTAAAGTGGCTAACGTGTTGTTATCTTTTGGGAAGGCCGTGAAATTTGCTAAACGGTCCGTCCCGAATCTCTAAGTATTTTTAATTAAGTAATTAATGAGGGCCCCGCAATTGCATATTTTTATTTGGCATAGCGCACCTCAAACCAATTTTAAAAAAAGATGTGTTAACTAAATTTCGGAGGGCCACGACTATTGTTATCCCTAATATGGCACGCCTCCAATCTACTTTTAAAAGCAAATAATTAATTAGAAATCATCAGGTAATTACATCTATACACCATCTTCAGAATCCGAAATGATATATCCATAATCTTTC
>MU774575.1:55441-73193 GCA_026770625.1 Nicotiana glauca
TCTTGAACCCTGAACCAGAGATTCTGGGTTCGATCCCCAGCAGAGTCGCCAGAGCTGTCACACCTCCTTTTTACCGCTACTATCGGCCTTTACTACATCCCGGGAAAGGGATATAGTAATAAAGGAGTTTTTTCCAATTTAAAGACAATCGAAACGGGATCCATTTTTATTTAAAAAAATCAGAGTCGCCACTTGGGAGATTTATGGTGTCCCAAATCACCATTTTGAATCCCGAGTCGAGGAAGGGTTTGACTCTGTATTACAGTCGCGAACCAGAAATCCGGGTAAGGAATTCTGTTAACCCGGGAGAAGGTGTTAGGCACTCCCGAGTTCCGTGGTTCTAGCACGGTCGCTCAACTGCTATATCTAGCTAAATTATTTGATTTTAATACGTATTATCCTATTTGTGCATTTTTAGAATTAATTACCGCTTTTTGTCAAATTATTTTATTTTAAGAAAATGAACGTCGTTTAAGAACGTATTTTCGGATCACGTCACATGAAATGCACCCGAATCCTCGATACATTCTTATTCAACGTTTTCGGATTTGGATTTGGGTTGCATGAAATGCACACCCGTATTAGGAAAGTAATATTATTAAAAATCGCGCCTAAAGTGGCTAACGTGTTGTTATCTTTTGGGAAGGCCGTAAAATTTGCTAAACGGCCCGTCCCGAATCTCTACGTATTTTTAATTAAGTAATTAATGAGGACCCCGCAATTGCATATTTTTATTTGGCATAGCGCACCTCAAACCAATTTTAAAAAAGGATGTGTTAACTAAATTTCGGAGGGCCACGACTATTGTTATCCCTAATATGGCACGCCTCCAATCTACTTTTAAAAGCAAATAATTAATTAGAAATCATCAGGTAATTACATCTATACACCATCTTCAGAATCCGAAATGATATATCCATAATCTTTCTTGACCTAATGTTGCTTAAACTTCGGTCTAACTGTTCTTCTACCTTTTCAAGTTCATCAATGGAGCAAGAATCTAAATCTTCTCCTAAAATCCTTCTGTAAGAAAAAACACAACAAACTAATATTTCGGAATCATATATATGCCAATTTACTATGCAACTTGTAATACAAGGATGGAGTTATCTTATTGCTTAGCTTAAAATTATGATAATGTAGTACTGAGAAGTAGTAGAGAAGAAATCTTTTAGAGTTTTCAAGAAGCTCCAGCTTCCTACTCATAGTAGCAGCCTCCTCTTTTAAATGCTTCTGGTTATAACACAGTACGCGGCCCAACTTGAGAAACCTCATCCAAGACCAAATTGGAGCCTATCATAGTCCCAATAATAACTTCCCCAAGCCAGCTATACCATATCAACTCATTCATCTAGCTATCTCCACTTTAATGGAGAATTCCATAAAAATTAGACAAAATGGAGAGCGTTCTACAGGAGATTCGATCGGCAGCCATCGTTAGCTTGAAAGTTGTACTCATGATTTGAATAGATTCTTTCTTTCGTTTCTCTTGTTAAAACTACAGATGTATTATTCTTAAGTAAAAAGACTAGTACAATACTTTATAAAAATTGAACAGAAAGTGCAAAGGAGAATAGCCAAATAATGAGAAGTGGACAATAAATTAGTAAATGTCCATTGTCAGTGGAGGTGGCGTGAATGTGAGGTGTAAAGAATGGTCTTTTTTAGAAGAAGACCACTGCTATGGAGCGCCGCTTTTTCAGGATTTTCAGGGGTGAGCTCTCTTTCTTTTTGTTAGCTAGGTCTAGGTATTTATAGGTAGGGTATTAGGGTTTTAAGGTATTGGGCCTAGTTTTGGGTATTGGGACTGGGTTGTTATGAGCTAGGTCCGAATTTTGGGCCTAAAAATGGGTCGTTTGAACCCAAATGTTATTGTTTCCCCGTAACCGAGAATAAAAATATGATCTTATTTAATTAATCCTAGGTAGGCAAAATAACTGTTAAAATGAGACTGACAATTAAAACAAATCTATTTTTTGGGTATTTTCAAGATTAAAGTAACTATAAAATATTAATGAAACTATTTTTTGTAATTTTTATTTTTGACCGTTTGAGAGCCTTGCAAGACTTTCGAGAGTTAACGACAGGAGAAAAGGAAAACGATTGAGAGATTTGATTACGACCGTTCGAGATTCGCGTTAGCATACTCGATATCGCACATATATAAAGATAAAATATAAAGTACTATTTTTATATTTTTTTAAAGATTAAAATGACTACAAAACATTAATGAGACTATTTTTGTATTTTCGAAATTATATAAAGATAAAAAATAAGGTCCTATTATTATTATTTTCCAAGATTATATTAAAATAAAAATAGGTTCAAAGGAACATGACTCTCTAAAAATATCTAATACATGATTAAAATAGAATAATATGCAACTATTTTTGTATTTTTTTATTTTTATGATGAAAAATAAATTAAAGAAGTCAAAATTAGGCCTAAATTAAATATTTACATGCTAAAAATGGGTAAAATTTTGGGGAGGGTCAAAAATCACATGTCAACAATCCATATTATAAAGAAACCTAGGATACCCCTTCACACTCACAAATGTGCTTAGATTATAATTCTTTTCAAAATCTAACTTTTCATTAACTATTTTTCCAACATTCATGTACTTAAGCTTAAATCCTCTATTATTTGAGTCATACTTGTTTATTTGATAAATTGTATAAATCCACAAAAGTTGTTTGGCTGGGAACCGATCCTGAGGGGTGCCTAACACCTTTCCCTTAGGATAACTTCAAGCCTTTACCTTATCTGTGGTTACCAAACGTAGTTATAAATGAACCCTCTATGTGCCCTAACACACCTTAAATCATTAGGTGGTGACTCTTCAAAAATGCAATCCCCTTTTCTAAAAGGAACGAGTTGTCTCAAACAAAATGTCATAAACCCGATTTCGCGAGAAAAAGGGGGCACGACAGCATGGCAACTCTGCTGAGGATTTTTAGTCTTTTACCATTTCAGATCATTTTTGTGAATTTGTAATCCCCCCCCCCCCCCCNTATCTTTCTTGTTTCCTTCCTTTATAACTATTTTTAGATTATAAAACTGTTGTATTTATCGCTTTCTTAAAGTGCAAATACATGACAACATGCTTTTAATTATTGCATAATCATGATCAACATCATACTCGTGCCAAATAAAATACTATAGTAACGCTTGATAAGTGTTTGTGCCTTCCTATATCATTACCCCCTAAATTCAAAAAGGCTTATTTGCGGTAAAACTAGTTGATTAGTGGTGCAGTCGACGATTCCGTGCCTTCCCCCTTGACTTATCTACTCAAGGGTTACTATCTAAAACCCAATAGAAACCTTACTCTGTTGTATTTGTTGCATGCATCATGGTCAAACCTAGCCAGGCTAAAAGTGTTGTCTGCATAATAGCTTTTAAGATAGCCTTGTCCAAAAGTCCATTGGGTTTCCCTAAACCCAAACGGACATCATCACGTTCTGTGTATTTATTTGGAGAACTAAATTCTTCATGCTAATTATTGATGTTAAATAGTCGAGTTTGGTGGGGTAAGGGCATAACCTTGTTTGCCTTGCAGAAATATGAGGCACGAAGTCTCCAGATTCGGCATGGTCACCAATATCCACCCAAGATTCCATTCTAGTGACAAAACCCTCATCAAAAAATATCTGGGTAATCTATCATCCCTCCTGGAGATCCAGCCTAACAACATGATAATAGAGGCTGCTACCTTATTTTGGGATTGTGAAAAGGTCGTGTTCCGCTTTGGGGACATCAAAATGACACCTTTTCTTGAGGAGATAAGAGGACTGGCCGGTCTAGTATGGGAAACCCCGGGTTTGCTAATGCCTGAGAACTGCACAGGCAAGGGTTTCCTAAAAATGATGGGTTTGAAGAAGAATGCAGAATTGGTATGCCTAAAGGAATCATACATCCCTTTTGACTACCTGTATGAAAGGTACGGTCACAGCAAATCATACCATACCTACCATGATGAATTTGCTATCACATCCTTGGGACATATCCATCATAGAGTATTCGTTTTCATGTTTTGCTTCTTGGGTCTGATCGTGTTTCCAATGAAGAAAGGGAGAATCTATACTAGGCTGGCTATGGTAACCAAGACCCTAATGGAGGGGATTGGTAGGCAGACGTTCAGCATTGTACCCATGATCATTGCAGACATATATTGAGCCTTAGAGAAGTTTCAAAAAAGAGTGAGACACTTCGAAGTCTACAATCTACTACTTCAGCTTTGGCTCATGGAACATCTCCAAAAGGGCAAATACCGACAAGAAATTTAACGAAGGGCCTGGGATGACCACATCGCTTTTCACCATCCAAAGTGAATGAATTACATCCCCAACATGTTCGCTCAGCCTGAGAATGCCAAAGAATGGGTTGAGCTCTTTGATAACCTGACTGAAGAACAGGTTCAATGGATGTTCGAGTTGTTTTCCATAAAGGAGTTCATCGCCCGATCCAGAGATGCACCTTTCATGATACTAATTGGTCTACTAAGGAACATACCCTTATGTACCTCTTCGAGTTATGAGGCAAGCAGGTAGGAAGCAAGTTACCCAGGTCGACAGGATGAGCCATCTTCGATCTGACTTCCAAAAGGATGATAGTCCCCATAAGTGCCAAGCCCAGCGCATGTGGCACTGCAAGATCGTAATGGATAAAGACACCATTGAGCCAGACAGATATTATGCCGATTGTACCCCTTTATATTTTGGTTGGTTGGAAGATAATTGGGATGGTCTAAGCCAGCTTGCATTCATTCAAGGCCACAAAATTATAGATGAAAAGGCTGAGGCGCAAGTCAAATACAACCAGCTATGCGAAAGGATCCGTGAATGAGAGAGTGAACACCGCGAGATACAAGAGTCCAACAAAAAGCTGATTGAGGAATGGAAAGACATGGCTATCAGTGCCAACAAAAGGCTAGGATACTTAGAGCGAGGCATAGTAGAACTAGAGGGAAAATTTCTCAAAAGGGTTGAAGACTGTCAAAAGGCTAAAGGGACCGAATGTGGACATCTTGCTAGAGCATACCTATTGCTAGGACTTCGCGAATTGGGGAAGCTGTTCGAAGGAGACAAGGATGTAGAGTATGGGGAAGGTCCTTCTGGGACCAAATAGATAGGAATTTACGTTTTCGCTTTATGAATGTAATAAGGTTAATGGCCATTAGTGACCTTTATTTCTTTCTTATTTGGTGTCATTTTGGGGGGTTGCCTATTTTTATCAATAAAATGAGGCATTTAGCATTCTAAGTTCTCCAAATCAATTTGTCGCTAGGCCTACCTCGGGCAAAAAGAGGTTTCCAAATTAGGACATGCTTTACATTCCCGCACTAAGTGTTTAAATATTGCAATACTTTTTATGATCCTCACTGACTTGATTACCTTTTGTTTTTGTTTTGTTTTCTTTATTTTTATTCCCCTCCCCAAAGGTTAGTTCGTGCACTCTAGCATCATCATCTTATTTCACAAGATCCAAGGGCTCTCCACCCACTCCTCCTCCTAGTCCCTCTAAAGGCAAGGATAAAATGGAAGATTTAAACAACATCAAGAAGGAGAACACAGCTGAACGAGTAGAGGACTCTGATGGCCAAGGTATTCGGGTCCCTAATGAGAATGTGTCACAACTTGTACAAAAACTGTTGAAATTCCAGGAAGAGCTTGATTAGGTTCGAAATCTGGCAAACCTGTCATTTTCCCTCAACGCCCCAGACCTCCACTTCCCTAACGCTGAAAACCCTGCACCTCCTCAAAATATCCCAAAACAGCAGAATCATCCCACACCTCATCATCATGCTGCTCCAACAAAGAACCAATGTAACACCTGCCATACCCCAAACAATACTCCACTACTCATCCCAGAACCTCAAAACTCTATAAACGACCATTTCCACACCCATACACCAGGCCACCATAACAATCCTGTCTATGTGGAGACCATGCTACACTCCACCTAACCTATCTCATACACACCCTTGTCTGATGAAAAGGATCTGCTTATCAGGAACTTGGCCAATAAACTTAAGAAACTGACCAGCCGGATTTAGGGCATCGAGGGAAGCAAAGGAATCAAGGGGCTGAACTATGAGGACCTTTGCATACAACCTAATGTCGAACTGCCTGAGGGGTACAAACCTCATAAGTTCGAAATGTTTGATGGTACGGGTGATCCAAGGGTCCATCTGAGGACCTATTGCGACAAGCTGGTTGGAGTAGGAAAGGATGAAAGGATCCGCTTGAAGCTGTTCACGAGGAGTTTGAAAGGAGATGCATTATCTTGGTACATCACCCAAGATCCCAAGAGATGGTCAAGCTGGGTGATTATGGCATCTGACTTTATGGACAGATTCAGATTTAATATAGAGAACGCACCAGACGTGTTTTATATCCAGATTTTGAAGAAGAAGAACACGGAGACATTTTGCGAGTATGCTACTCGCTGGAGGTCCAAAGCTGCTAAGGTTAGACCCGCTTTAGAATAGGAGCAAATGAACAAGTTCTTTGTCCGGGCTCAGGACCCGCAGTACTATGAACAGTTGATGATGATTGAGAACCACAAGTTCTCCGACGTTATCAAATTAGGTGAAAGAATTGAAGAGGGTATTAAAAGTGGTATAGTCACGAATTTCGAAGACTTTCAAGCTACGAATAAGGCTTTTCAGTCCGGTGGTGTGTCCAAGAAAAGGGACATGGGGGTCGTGATAGTTGCACAAAGGACCAAGTCTCCCTTAAATACCAAACTTACCCAACACCTCCACTCACAGACCAGCCAACCCCAAATTACCAAGTACTATCACCCTCGTACCAAGCTCCACCACCAACTTATCAATCATCTCCACCTCCTACATATCAACCTACTTCACCTAGACACTCCCAACCCGCTCATGTCTACCACACTTATAATTCTCAACCATACCGTTATCAATCAACCCCTGCACTCTAAAACTTCCCTAGACCTCGACCTAATTTTGATTGCAAATCTCCAAAATAATATACCGCCATCGCCGAACCCATCGACCAACTATATAAGAAGCTCAAAGCTGCTGGTTATGTCACCCTCATCCCTTCTGCAACCCCTAAGAATCCTTCTCAGTGGGTTAATCAAAACCAGTCCTACGTATACCACTCCGGCATGAAAGGGCACACCATCGATGAATGCCGCTCTTTGAAAGACAAGATACAATCTTTGATTGATAGCAAGATCATTATGGCAAAGGAACCCGCTCCAAACGTCCGCAACAATCCTCTGCCAGACCATAAGGGTGGAGGTATCCACACGATTGAAGTAGAAGATGACTGGGATCCCGAGGGATCAATCGGGTTGATCGCAAAAGGTGATGACCCAAAGAAACCAACAATTACTCTCAATCCAATCATAGTCTAGATCCAACCATCTGAGAATGCTAAGGTGAATATGTCTAAACCTCTTGAGCTTGAATCAGCGCCACCCACAAAGACACCAGTACCAGTTGAGGTTGAATTCGTGCCTCCGACAAATACACCCGCACCATTTGAGGTTGCAGTCTTGCCACCCATGGCACATGTTCCATTCGAAGTAAGGATAGCTGCGCTGATTTCAGTAGCAATATCAACCACGCTACCCTTCAATACAAATGTTGTATGCTGGGACTATACAGCCGAGGCGAGAAGGAAGGGCAAGGTCAGGACTGAAGAAACTGTCGCAGCAAAAGGTATGACAAGAACTGGTAGAGTCTATACCCCTGAACATCTAGCTGAATCAAGCAGGCCTCCAATCAGCCACCCCTCATTGAGACAGGTCCGGACAACCTTTGGAGGAAAGTACAACCTAGGAGTATTCAGTCATCGACCAGTTGAACAAGACACCAACACAAATATCCATTTTCTCTTTCCTGCAAAATTTCGAGATGCACAGGAATACTTTGTTGGAGGTGCTAAATGAAGCGTACGTACCAAATAACATCACTAGTGGGGAAATGGTTAATATGGTAGGACAAGTGTTGGAAAGCCATAAGATCACCTTTCATGAGGACGACCTGCCACTTGAAGGGCTGGGGCATAACAAAGCACTGCACATTACCATGCAATGCAAAGATTATTTCATTACCAGAATCCTGATCGATGGAGGGTCCAGTCTTAACACTTGTCCGCTGATAATGCTCAAGAAGTTGGGTAAAGGGCTGCATGAGATAAAGGATGGAGCAATCAATGTGAAAGCTTTCGATGGTTCTCAAAGGTCCACCATTTGTGAGATTAGTCTATGCCTGCAGATGGGACCAACCTGGTTCGAGGTCGATTTCCAAGTAATAGATGTACCAATGTCTTACAACTTGCTACTGGGACGGCCATGGATCCATGCTGCTGGGGCCGTAGCATCAATGCTGCATTAGGCAGTAAAGTTCGAATGGAATCACCAGGATGTGATCATTCACGGAGACGGTAGCAACCTTATATACAATCGCCAGACTATTCTAGCAATCGAGGGAAGAAGGAAACTGGGTGGAGAAGCTTACCACCACATTGAACGGATCAATGCTATCGACAAAGACAAATGGTGGGATAGCAAAATCGAGAGTATACTGAGTTGGAGTGGTACGAGCCTCGCAAAGGGCTCGGCAAGAACCTCCAAGAAATCTCCAAATCCATAAAACTCAAGAAACATGGCACTATCTTCGGTTTGAGACATAAATACACCTCGAAAGAATTCAATAACTGGTCACCACCACGGCGCGGTCCTTATTACCCACTAGAGCAGCCAATACCGCATCTGGAGTAGACCTTCCAACAGGTCGACATTATTTATGGGTCAGATGATGGAGAAGCACTTGCAACAGTGAAGAACTTGTTTCTAGAGGACAATGATATAGACTGTTGTGTTATTCTCGAGGAGGAGGGGGAGGAAGGCCCTTCTATACAGGCTGTGAGAAGAGGGGCACATCTCAAGGATTAGACCATCAGGACAACCAAAGCCCGATGAGCCTCGGGGTAGCACGGCTAAAACAAGCATTATTCATTGTTTTATTTACTAAATGATTTTCTTTTCGTATTTTTCAATTCCCGCAATAAGATCTTTGATGTTCAAAATAATTGTTCAATTTATCAAAAGCATTTTAATTTTTCTTATGAATTAATATTTATTGCTATCGTTTTCTCTCATTACTTTAACTATACAACATTACTATTACTTGTCTTGATGAACCAATGACTGTGACATGCAATGAGATAACGCGACAAGCGGATATGGATTCAGAGCAAGATGACATACCTGACGAGATTGTCAAAGAAGTTGAGAATTTTGAGAACAGACCTAAGTCCAACCTGGACGAGACCGAAATTGTCAACCTGGGAGATTTAGAAAACGTCAAGGAAACGCGAATCAACATTTACCGATTACCATCAGAGAAGAAAGAATATATAGAGTTTCTAAAGGAGTATAAGGACATATTCGCCTGGTCGTATGATGACATGACTGGTCTGAGTACATCTATTGTGGCTCACAAACTACCAACCAATCCAACGTGTCAGCCGATAAAGCAAAAGCTCAGAAAGTTTAAGCCTGATATGAGCTTGTAAATCAAGGAAAAAGTTACCAAGAAGATTAACGCTAAGGTTCTCAGGGTAGTAGAATACCCGACATGGTTAGCCAATATTGTGACAGTGCCAAAGAAGGATGGGAAAGTCAGAGTCTGTGTCGACTATCGGGATCTCAACCGGGCTAGTCCGAAAGACAACTTCCTTTTCCAAATATACACATCCTGATTGACAATTGCGCCACGCATAAGCTACAGTCATTCGTAGATTGCTTCACTGGTTATCATCAGATCTGGATAGATGAGGAAGATGCTGAGGAAACAACTTTCATTATGCCGTGGGGAGTGTACTATTACAAGATAATGCCATTCAGCCTGAAGAATGCATGGGCCACCTGTATGAAGGCCATGACTACCATCTTCCATGATATGATACACAAGGATATCGAGGTATATGTGGATGATGTTATTATCAAGTCAAAGAAGGCCACTGAGCACATAAAAGATCCGAGGAAGTTTTTCAATAGACTGCGAAAATACAACCTAAAATTAAACCCTGCAAAATGTGCATTTGTGGTTCCTGCTGGGAATTGCTTGGGTTTATTATGAGCCACCGAGAAATAAAATTGGATCCATTGAAGGTCAAAGCAATTCAAGAACTACCACCGCCAAGGAACAAGAAAGATGTGATGAGTTTCTTGGGAAGGCTTAACTACATCAGCCGATTCATAGCACAATCTACAGTCATCTATGAGCCAATCTTCAAGATGTTAAAGAAAGACGCCGCCGCCAAATAGACCAATGACTGCCAAAAGGCCTTCGATAAAATTAAGGAGTACATGTCAACACCACCAGTCTTAGTCCCGCCTGAGCCAAGTAGACCCTTATTACTTTACCTTGCAGTGTTAGATGGAGCTTTCGGCTGCGTTCTAGGGCAACATGATAAAACAAGAAGGAAGGAGCAAGCCATTTATTATCTCAGCAAGAAGTTCACCCCGTATGAGGCCGGTATTATCTATTGGAACACACATGTTATGCTTTGACTTGGGTAGCTCAGAAGCTGAGACATTACTTCTATGCCTATACTATATATCTCATATTGAGAATGGATCCCTTGAAGTACATCTTTCAGAAGCCCATGCCCACTGGCAAGCTAGCCAAGTGGCAAATCCTATTGAGTAAGTTTGACATTGCTTACGTAACTCAGAAAGCGATCAAAGGACAGGCATTGGCAGGCCACCTTACTGAAAACCCCGTGGATGGAGAATATTAGCCCTTGAAAATGTATTTTCCTGATGAAGAGGTATCATTCATAGGAGAAGACATTGCAGAATCCTATGACGATTAGAGAATGTTCTTCGATGGAGCAGCGAACTTCAAAGGAGTTGGCATTGGAGCAGTCCTAATATCAAAAATCGACCAGCATTATCCGGTGTTTGCTAAACTCAGGTTCCCCTACACCAACAATATGGTCGAGTATGAATCCTGCATCTTAGGACTCAAAATGGCCATTGACATGAACATTCAAGAGATGCTAGTGATTGGAGATTCAGACTTAATTATACATCAGGTACGAGGAGAATGGGAAACCAAGAACTCCAAGATACTCCTATATCTGCACCACGTACAGGAATTGAGAATGAGGTTCACGAAGATGGAATTCCAACATGTTCCCAGAATCAAGAAAGAGTTTGCAAATGCATTGGCTACCCTATCATCTATGATATAACATCCAGACAAGAATTTGATTGATCCCATTCCGATGAAAATTCATAATCAGCCAGCTTACTGTGCCCATGTTGAAGAAGAAGCAGATGGAAAGCCTTGGTTTCATGATATCAAGGAATATTTGGGAAAAGGAGAGTACCCAGAGCTTGCAAATACTAGTTAGAAAAGCACATTTTGGAGACTATCCAACAACTTCTTTCACAGCGGAGGAATCCTGTATAGGAGGAATCCCGATTTAGGATTATTAAGATACGTTGACGTATAGGAAGCATCCAAGCTACTAGAGGAAATTCATGTTGGGACCTACGGTCCACATATGAATGGTTTTGTCTTAGTAAAGAAGATACTCCGGGCTGGTTACTTTTGGATGAATATGAAAACGAACTGCATCCAGTATGTTCGAAAATGCCACCGCTGTCAGATACATGCAGGCATGATAAAGGTACTTCCAAACGAGCTTAACGCAACAAGCTCACCATGGCCGTTCGCCACCGGGGGAATGGACGTTACTGGACCAGTCGAGCCTGCCGCTTCCAACGGACACAGGTTCATCCTAGTAGCCATCGATTATTTCAACAAATGGGTTGAAGCAGCATCTTACAAAGCAGTGACTAAGAAAGTCATGGCAGACTTTGTTCGCGACTGCATTGTTTGTCGATCTAGAATTCCAGAGTCAGTCATTACTGATAATGGCTCCAACCTCAATAGCGACTCGATGAAATCTATATGCAAAACTTTCAAGATCAAACACAAGAATTTCACATCCTACAGACCTCAAATGAATGGAGCTTTAGAAGCCTCCAACAAGAATATCAAGAAGATATTAAGGAAAATGATAGAGAAGCATAGATAGTGGCACAAGAAATTATCATTTGCCCTACTGGGATATCGTACCACAGTTCGCACATCAACCGGGGCAACTCCCCATATTCTGGTTTACGGTACAGAGGCAATAATTCCCGCTGAGGTAGAAATTCCTTCCCTAAGGATCATACAAGAGGTTAAGCTCGACAATGCAAAGTGGGTAAAAAGTCGTTATGAACAACTAGTCCTTATAGACAGAAAGAGAATGAATGTAGTCTGCCTTGGTCAACTCTATCAGAACAGAATGTCCATAGCCTTCAACAAAAGAGTCAAGCCAAGATGGTTCACACCCGGGCAGCTAGTGTTGAAAAAAAAATTTGCATCAAGATGAAGCCAAAGGGAAGTTCTCTCCCAACTGGCAGGGTCCATACATGGTTTATCGAGTTTTGACAGGAGGAGCCCTCATACTTGCAGAAATGGATAGAGAAATCTGGCCAAAGCTGATCAATTCAGATGCAGTCAAGCGTTACTATGTGTAATCTTTATGCTTTCCTTATATGATGTAAATTGAACTATGCCTGACCTTATTCCCGTTTAAGAGGGAATATGTAGGCAGCTCTATGGGTTCGGTCACAATTCAATAAAAATTTCATTTTCACCCGCAATTGGAAACTGGGGAAAATTTTTAAGGAGGACCCTCAAAATTCCGAAGTAATTTCAACTGATTGCCGCATGAGCAATAATCAAAAACATCAACCCATAAAACTGGGGCAGAATTTTGGGGAGGACCCTCAAAATTCCGTAGTAGGAGAGGTTGCAATGTCCTGAACTATGTCACAGTCATCGGTTCATCTAAAAGCTATTTTTAATTATACATTTATGTCATATTTTCACAAAATCATGCATGTTTATTATTGAAATTACTTTGTTTAGCAACGCTACCCCAATGATACAAACGATATCACCAGATCAAAGCTGAACGAGTCAAGCAAAGCCAACGAGGATACGAACTAACCTCCCCCTTACAAAACTCACAATTTTTCTTTGGATACAGGCACTAGGATTGCAAAATCCTTAAATATACTGTATGCCTAGGGGATAAACATTGTTCTCAGAACTGTTGCACTTGCCAACATCTGCTATCAGCACACACCAGTATGCTCCGTAGTCACAATGCTCCTAGTAATCACAATGCCGTAATATGCTACCAGCTAAGAAAACTCCACTGTCATTTGTTATTTTATTTCTTGCATAAGGCTACCATTCTGCCTTCCTAGACTAAATGTTGTCTCCCTCGGCATCTACATTGCATAAGGCTACCATTCTGCCTTCCAATTTGCATAAAGCTACCATTCTTCCTTTCGAGACTAAAAGTTGTGTCCATCTGCATTTACATTGCATAAAGCTACTATTCTGCCTTCCAATTTGCATAAGGCTACTATTCTTCCTTCCGAGACTAAACACTGTCTCCATTTGCTTTTGCATTACATAAGGCTACTATTCTGCCTTCCAATTTGCATAAGGCTACCATTCTGCCTTCCAAGACTAAACACTATCTCCATCTGCATTCTTGCATAATGCTAGCATTCTGCCTTTCAAGGTTAAGCTCTAAGTCCATCTGCATTCGCATATTTGTATAAGGCTACTTTCCTGCCTTTTGAGGCTAAGCCATGCCTCTAATTTTCTTCAAAACTAAGTGCTATCTCAAGCACTATTTATCTCGCTTCTCTTACGGGCTAAGCTCTACCCTTAAATTCACAAGACTGAGCTCTGTCTTGTCTGCATCATACTACTGTATCCTTCATGGGCTGAAATATCACCAGCTCATCCAAAGGCGCCATCGTTCGGAGGCACCATCTTCATGTTTCGAGAACACCATGTCATGGCTTGAGGATCTCTTTCAATCTTTTGCATATCATTATTCAAAGGCGTCTTGGTTCGGAGGCACCATCCTCACAGCCCGAGAACATCATTTCATGGCCTGCGAATCCTACACCAAACAACCCATGGCCCAGGACATCATGGTCTAAGGATGCCATTCTTAACCGTCCAAAGACAATATTCATGATTCGACAGGAATTTGCATCATGCTTAAATTATGCAATATATGCTTGTATCATTTATTTTTAGGTAACCCAGCGAGAAACGGCTATCCCAGCAGGAGCGATCCCGCTCCAGTTTTCCCAGCCATATCAAACCTCACCATTCCCGTAAATCGTTCACTCACCCGGCCCTAGATGTTGCGTCCGCGCTTGAGATGGCTTCACCGACATACTTCACCGATGAATCTAAAACCACATATGGCTTGATTCCTATAAAATCAGGGATATGTAGGCAGCTCAGAAGCTAGGGTGCAGCTTAATCTCTCAAACCGTTTCGCTCGGTCAAAATTGGCTATCATTTCTTTATCCGAAAACTCTTTCATCCTTTCGAGTAAAGAGGGCAGCTGTTGATACCCAATTTTTCCCCAAAATATTTTTAAAATTTCATATATACCTTCAAAATCATGCATCAATAGCAATTGGTATTTTTTCATAATTTTCCAATATTTTATTAATTTACCCAACATTTTATTTCCAATAAATAATTGCAGAATTGCATCACAAGCAATTTCCAAAAGCATTTCTTGATTTTATTTATTATTTATGGTCCTAATGAAACCAAATTATTTCTTAATTAGACAAATTGGCATTATTTGGGTACAATTGCAATAACTTTGCAATTATAGCCCAAGCATATAATTTTATACTATGTTTTGAACAGAAATTAATCACTTGTATTTTAAAATATTAAATAATAATTTTTAATTATTTTTAGTGCATGAAATTTATTTTTATAATTATTAGCTATTTTTTAAATTATTTTAATTAATTTGAATTGGGTATTTAAGCAAAAGCCTAATTTCATTTCAATTATAACCTATTAAAACCAGCCCAAATCACCTAATAACACCAGCCAAAGACCCAGGCCTAAACCTAAATCCTACCTGATCCAATTTCGCTCAAATCCTAACCATTGATCATTTCTGATTAACGGTCTAGGTTAATTCTTTTCTTAATTAACCTAATAGACTACCCCCCCAAACCCTCATTTTCCTCTCTTTCACTCCGCCATTACACTCTCTCATTCTCTCTCAAGCCCTCTGCTAAACCTAAGCTTCTACTCGTCGGTCGTTGGCTCACCGGTATCAATGGTGGTTCCACCACCACCCCTAGCCTCCATCGCTCTCCCCCATGCTGGATTATTGCTGCTCTAAGGCTCTCAAGGGACCAGTGGCCATTCGACTCACACCTAGGGTCCGTGCTCACCGTTCTCAGGCCACCCCTGGCCCGTCTGAGTAAGATTTTTCAATTTTCCGGCTGATCCATGGCTTCTAAGCCGGAATCTCTCTATATGTGGGGTCTCTCTCTCTGAAACCCTAACCCATCTCTAGACTCTTCTGATCTACCATAGATCTGAGTGTATTATGAGTTATTTTTGCTGTTTTCTATGATAACCTCTCTGATTTTTCAAAATGCCTTTTTGTTTTCGAACTAGGTTTTGTAACCTCTTTTCAAAAATGCCTTTTATTCTAATTTTTAGTATTATTCTATGATTTCTACCATGTTTAAGTGGTTTATTTAAGTTTTTCCTTTATATGATTCATCATGTTGCAAACCCTAATTATTTTGGTTTTAATCCGGGTTTCTAAAGTTGTCTTCGCTCATCTGATTTATATGTGTACCTGTTTCTCATGCATATTTCTAAGTTCTATGATTTTCTACCTCCTTGTGCTCATTAAGGCTTGTGATTTTCTTCTCCCGCCTATATTGTGTTTAGTTTGTTTGTTGACGGAAATTTGTAGTGATTTCTTCTAATTAGTATTATTTTTAGTTAAATCCCTGATCTCTTGTGAGTTATACCTTTTACTAATTTCCTATGATTGATATCTTTGTTGATTTTTGACCTATAAATCATTCTCTTGTCTTATTACATGATTGACTATGATGTTGATTGATTGTTATGATGTTTCTTTGATTAGGACCTATGAATTTAGCCCCAATCATTTACCCTATACCTACAGTATTTGAATTTGTCCTTATTTGTCGTATACTAATTTCTTTCCTTATTTTGTTATTTAAATCCTTAATTAAGTGGAAATACTTACACTGATTAGTACATAGTTCCATAATTATTGCTGAATTATGATTCTTGCATTATTTTCTACCTGTTTCCAAACTATAAGTACCTTGTTTTTCATTAACACAAGTCATTGACACATTGGTTTAAAACTCTCTCTCACACAAAAAATAAAACACTCTTCTGCTCTCTTTTCGCCGGTTACTTGCTATTATTCTGTGACAACCCGACCCGTCGTCACGTGAGTTACCGCCTTGTTTCCCCCTTATTGTGTTGCTTCATGTTTCAATATTGGTATTTGAGTTGATCGGGTGTAATTGCGTTGGTTTTAGTTGGAAATGAGGCTCTTAGCCTTTTAGAAGGAAACTTGTTTTAGAAAAGTCAACCAGAAGTTGACTATGTGGTTAGAGAGCTCGGATGTGAATTCTGGTGGTTCGGTTAGCCTCGAAGGATGATTTGTGACTTAGGAGTGTGATCGAAATCGAATTTGGAGGTCCAGTGTAGAAATGGGCTTGAATTGGTGAAGTTGGAATTTTGGCGAATTCTGGTTGGTAGGTGAGATTTTTATCCGAGGGTCGGAATGGAATTCTGAGAGTTTCAGTAGCTTAATTAGGTGATTTTGGATATGTCTGCAAGTTTTCAGGTCATTCGGATGTCGTTTGGTTGGGTTTTTGATCGAATGTGAGTTTCGGAAGAATTTGATAAACTTAGGCTTGAATCTATGGTGAATTGATGATTTTCGTGTTGTTTGACGTGTTTTGATGATTGGAACAAGTTCGTATGATGTTATGGGATGCGTCGGTATTTTTGGTTGAGGTCTCGGGGGCCTCGGCATGATTTTGGGTGGTCAATCGGACCAATATTGGCCTTTGAAAGTTGCAGAAAATCTGCTGGTGTGTTGCAGACCTTTTGTTCATCGCGATCACAGGGGTGCTACTGCAATTGCATAGAAGGTTTTGGGGAGTCCTGCTGATTGTCCATCACGATCGCAGAAAAGGGCATGCGATCGCATAGGTTGTGGAAGTTGTTCACTACGATCGCATGGCTTGCGACGCGATCGCATAAGGTTAATTGAGGGACTGGAAATTTGTTCTCCACGATTGCGTGGCATGGGACATGATCGCATAGAGTAAATGCCTGGAGCTGGGCAGAAAGGTTATAAACATTTCATCCGCGAACCAAACCCATTTCCCACCATTTTTGAGCAAGCTTTGGGAGCTTTGACGAGGGATTAAGAGGATTTCGACTGGGAATCGATTGGAGGTAAGTTTTATGAGTTAAATAATCCTTGAAATTCAAGAAAACATAGCCAAATCATATGAAATTAGGGCTTGAAGTAAAAATTCTAAATTTGGGATTTGAGGGGCCATTTGTGGTTCGATTTGGGTGTTCTTGGTATGTACGGACTCTTGGCGAGATAAGGAATCCGTGGATGTTAATTTTGTAATTTTTTGAGAAGCGAGCCCGGGGCTCGGGTTTTGCTAGTTTCGAGATTTTTGTTATATTTCGATTGTTTTCGATTGGGTGTTGTCCCATTAGCATATTATGATATATTTGTACTGATTTTGGTTAGATTTGACG
>MU774575.1:75836-127811 GCA_026770625.1 Nicotiana glauca
GCAGTTTTGATCATTTGTAGTATGGAGTTTTATTACTCTGTATTGTTTGAGGCTCTAGACTCATGACCCCCAGGTCTTTGGGAGATTATCCAGTTTGGTTTCTATCTATCAGTTAAGATTTTAGCTTTATTGTCGATAATGATATTCACTTAACTGATTTTGAGCTTCATGCTCGGGTTGAGAGTGTAAATGGTCAGGCTTGCCTAGCAGTTGTGTTGGGCGCCATCACGACCAAGATTGGGGTCGTGACATATTGGGGTCGTGACATATTGGGGTCGTGACATATTCTATGTCAGCCGGTTGCAAGCCAAGGCTGATTAATCTACTCTCTTGATCCTCACTTTGTGTTTACTATCTTCTTTATTGGTATGTTCAGATTTAATTTCAAGTTTCAAAAACAATATGTTTCTTTTACTGCTTCAGTTCATCCTGTTTCTAGTATGTTTTCACTTATGGTTTTGTTGTTCAACTTGCAACTAATATGTTTACTTCATCACTTTATCAGCATGCTTCTGAATATTTCCCTCCCTTAAACTCATCATGTTTATGAAATGTTATCCCCCTCCTAGTATACCCCAATGTGGACCTTCCTTACTTATGTTTCTCTGATTTCTGGCATGAACCTCTCTATGAGAAGTAGTTGGCTATCCTTAAGTTACATGATTTTGTGTTAATTCTGAAGTTCCCTAACCCCGTAGTATATTGCTGATTCTATACTTAAGTGCTCCTGCAACTATGTGTTTACCTATGTGACCTATGTGTCCCCAAATCCTGCTACCCCTGTTTGTGGTTGCTGAACCTGCCTTAGTCCTATGTTCCTTGGTTATGTATGAACCTGTTTAGACTGTTGCTTGTTACTATACTCTCTTTTCAAAAATATCCTATTGAATGACTCCCCTTTTTATTTTACAAAACTGTTTCAAACAAGTCTATTTTCAAACTGTTTTCCTACTTAAATCTTTTCAAAACTATGTCGAGCACTCTCACTCTACTCTTAGACCACTAAGTTCTGCCCCTTTTGTGTGAGCCTTGCCTTGGGACCCTTGAGCTCCCTCTGGACTTTGACACACAAAATATGGCCTTTCCATACTGCACTTACTCTGTCTTGGCTATGAAATCTAGGTGTGAGCACTACTCGGGATTCCTTGAGGTCCTTAGGGAACTCTGACACACCCGGATATTAGAAAGGTTATGAAACAATCTTGTCATTTGAGGTTCTGGAAATCTGCGCCCGTTTTCAGGCTCTCTATAGTGTAACTTCTTATTTTCTTTTTCTACTTATGTTATTTATTTCAATATTGGTCTGTAATAATTTGTTGTAAACAAATATTGAGATTGGCTAGTAAAAAGAGGAGGGCACTTATATATGTTATTAACATCAATGGGTAGAAACCATGCCTTAGGTTTACATTTCCTATATGTGCATTAGAATCCATGACTAAGACCAACACATTCAAAGCATGTCATGCATTAGATATCATGTCCTTAGGTTTACTATGTCATCATCTCATTTGACATTTTTATCATATAGAAATCCTGCTTTAGGCTAAATAACATCATTAAAATAAAACTGTTGCTCTTGCACATCCTGAAATCATGCTGTAACTTTCTAGGCATTTAAAAATCATGCTTTAGGAATTCTGCATATCCTGAAATCATTCCACATTTTATATGTGCATATTAGATACCCTGTTTTAGGACTCGTTCACACTTGCTTAGTCATACCTAGTTAAACTACTGATGTATGAAAAAGACATAAAACAGTCTCATGTTTGATTATCCTGTTTAAGTGAAACTGGTCATAATCCCTGTATATCTTTGCAACATTTAGAACATCATATTTTAGGTAAAAATAACTTCTTAACTATTTTAATAATTCTGGTAATTGTTGTACGTTATCCTACGCCCAGGCAAGCCTTAGGTAATCAAACTCTATAAAACTGAAAATTGTTCTTTATGTTTACTGCTTAATGGTTAGCAAGTTTAAAATTAGTAGGCAAGCCTGATTAGGTCTTCTTCGCTGAGTTATGTAATAAATCTGACTCTGCTGTTATCACTTAGATGCTTTGCTTAAGATCTGAATTTAGACCTTAATCGTGTATGAGTCATGTTGTTTGTGTGTACTATGTGTGGAGGTATATCTGAGCCTTTTATCTGTCTTCCATGCTCCCCTTTAATTGAAGTCATATCTGTTTATTTTGTGTCGCCTTAGTAATTTACCTGTAAACATGAGGGTCTACCTAGAACCCCTTTTTTATAGGATAGGAGTCCTAAATGCCTCCGGGACTGACAGGAAGGGACGAGTAACAACATGAATAGGGGTCGAGACCAACCCTCGCTTTAATTACCTTCATGAGGTGGGAAAGGGTAGACATGGATATAATGATCAGTGCGTTAATACCATGTGTAGCCCTTCTTTGAGGAGTTTCATATCAGGTATTACATTGATGTGATCCATATTACAAACAAACCTAGGATACCCCTTTACATTCACAAATATGCTTAGATTGTAATTCTTTTCAAAATCTAGCTTTTCATTAATTGTTTTTCAACCATTCGTGTACTTAAACTTAAATCCCTTATTATTTGAGCCATATTTGTTTATTTGCTAAATTGTACAAATCCACAAAAGCTGTTTGGCCGGGAATCACACTTGTGGATCCTGAGGGGTGCCTACCACCTTCCCCTTAGGATAATTTCAAGCCCTAACCCTATCTCTGGTTACCAAATTTAGTTATAAACCCTCTAGGTGCCCTAACGCACTTTAAATCGTTAGGTGGCGACTCTTCAAAAATACAAACCCCTGTCCTAAAAGAAACGAGTTGTCTCAACCAAAATATCATAAATCCGATTTCACGAGAAAAGGGGGGCGCGATAAAGGCTTATTTCCTGGAGGAAGATCAACTAATTTCAATGTATGATTATCCAAAATTGATTGAATCTCACTATTGACTGCCTCTTTCCAAAATACTGAATCTGAAGATGACATAGCTGCTTTAAAAGTCTGAGGCTCACTTTTAAGCAAAAATATAACAAAATCTGGTCCAAAGAAAGTAGATATTCTTTGACATTTGCTATGCCATGGATCTTCTTCACGTAGAGTATTTTCCTTTGGTTCTTCCCGTGGTCGTTCAAGTTTTTCGCTTAACGACTCACATTCAATTTTATGTGAATAGATGATTTCAAAGAATTCAACATTATCTGATTTAATTAGCATATTAACATAAATTTCGGGATTATCGGATTTATGAACCAAAAACCGATAATGCTTTATTGTTTGTAGCATATCCATTGAAAATGCAATCCATTGTTTTTGGTTTTATTTTTATCCTTTTGGGTAAAGGTACTTGTACCTTTGCTAAACACCCCCACACTTTAAAATATTTCAAGTTGGATTTTCTTCGTTTCCATTTTTCATATGGAATTGATTGCATTTTTCTATGGGGTACTCTGTTGAGTATTCGGTCAGCTTAACTATAGCTTCCTCACACAAACTCGCGGTAATTCAAAACTTATTAATAAAGAATTTATCATTTCCTTTAATGTCTGGTATTTTCTTTTTGCAATTTCATTGGATTCAGGTGTGTAGGTGGCAGTAATTTGATGGATATATATTCCAAAATATTTCTCCAAATAGAGATTCATATTCTCTACCTCTATCACTTCTAATTGTTTTGATCTTTTTATTTAATGTATTCTCCACTTCATTCTTATATTGTTTAAATACTTCAATTGCTTCATCCTTACTATTAAGCAAATAAACATAACAATATCAAGTGAAATCGTCAATAAAAGTAATAAAATACTTTTTCCCACCTCGAAATGGTGTCGACTTCATATCACAAATGTCAGTATGAACTAAATCTAAAGGATTCAAATTCCTTTAGACAGACTTATAAGGATGTCTTACAAACTTAGATTCAACACATATTTGACATTTTAATTTATTACACTCGAATTTAGGCAATACTTCTAATTAATTAACTTTCGCAAGGTTCTGTAATTGACATGTCCTAATCGAATATGCCAAAAATTATTTGACTCCGATAAATAAGAAGAAGCTGAAATTATATTCATACTATCAACAACCATTATATTTAGTTTGAAAAGGCCCCCTGCGAGGTAGTCCTTTCCAACGTACATTTCATTCTTGCTTACAACAACTTTGTCAGATACAGACACACATTTGAATCCATTCTTAACAAGTAAAGAAGTAAAAACTAAATTCTTCCTAATAGTAGAAACATGAAGAATGATGTTGAGCGTTAACACCTTGCTGGAAGTCATCTTCAGAAATATTTTTCCATAACCTTCAATATTGGATGTTGCAGTTTCTCCCATAGAAAGCTCTTCTTCGTGACCAACAGTAGAGTAAGTCGCAAATGCTTCTTTGACAGCACAAATATGGAGTGGCTCCGGAGTCAATCCACCACTTCTTCAGATTTCCAACTAGGTTGCATTTCAAAAGCATTGCACACAGATCGTCAATGTCATCATTCTTCTTCACTATATTGGCATGTCCCTTCTTCTTATCCTTTTTTGGGAGACGACAGTCAGGGGCTTTGTGACTAGCTTTTCCACAATTGTAGCAGCTGCCTTTGAATTTCTTTTTGTTCTGCTCCTTAGTCTGTCCAGAAGACCTCTTCCTCTTCTTACTGTTTTGGAGCAGTCTCCTCAATGATATTAGCTCCCATAATCGTTGGATTTCCATGAGAGTTTTTCTCGACTATTTTGTTGTCTTCCTCAATCTTGAGACGAATCACAAGATCTTTCAACTTTATTTCCTTGCGCTTCTACTTAAGATAGTTTTTGAAATCTCTCCACGAAAGGAGATAATTTTTCATTCATTGTAGCCACTTGAAATGCTTCATTCACGACCATACATTCAATAATAGGATCTTGAAAAATAAGTTGAATCTCCCGAACTTGGGTTCCAACAGTTTTGTTGTCTATCATTTAGAGCAGGTAGGAATATTTCTGTTTGAAATATTACGGGAAAACAGATTTAAATAATCCTGAAAAGAAAACGGACCATACCGGGTCGCATTTCAAAGAATATTTATCCAAAAAGATTAATCAATTAATCTTTGACCGAAGTCGAAGACGAAGACGAGTGGGCGACGACAATGACAGCGTGAGACTTACTTTCTTTCCAACCCACTTAATACCAAGAGACGAGTGGGCGACGACAATGACAGCGTGAGACTTACTTTCTTTCCAACCCACTTAATACCAAGAGAAGTGCTTTCTCAATATAAGTACATTCACTTTTCTTTCCACCACTAATGAGGAACACTTTGCTCTTTCCAAAAAAAAAGGGAGCTCACTTTCCCTCCACTTTCTTTCCTCAATTTCTTATTAACCATCTTTAATCCCAACAATATTGTCATAATACGTGTGAAAAGTCGATAGCATACTCGATGACCGAAGGATCTATCTAATACTACTTACTGCTTACATTCACTATAAAGACACGCTGAATTTGCAGATGTTTTATTTAAATATTGCGACAGTCAGAAACCTCCGCAATATGCTTTTACTGCAGTTTTCAAAACCCCCGCAATAATGTTCGCCGCAGCCAATTTTGGGTTTTTTTTTTATAGACTACTGTTATCATATAGCGGCGGGTATTTGATGGCGGTATAACGTCCGTAATTTGGTAGTTTAGCTGTCACTTATTAAAAGAATAGCGAAGGTCTAAAACCCCCGCAAGTATTTTATTTAATCCCACAAATTTTATAACACAATATTATTATTAGGTGAAATAGCTGGCAGTTGCAACCTTCGTTATTCATTGATTTTTTTTCTTTTCCTGTAATGTTACTCCATAATTGTTCCAATTTTAATTATATTAATATAATAAAGCATCAATAAATTATATAAATTACTTATTGGAATCAAGTAACATCAATATATTAATAAACCACAAAATACATTAAAGTAAATTATCATTAGTCTCAAAAATTTACTTTAAACACAACTACTCCAACCATTAAACACAAAACATCAATATTATAATTAGTCTTAAAACTAACCTTAAACAGAATATCCACTCCAACCATTATGGACAAAGTACAATACTTAATTATCTAATACATTTGCAAGCACCTTCAATGGTTGTCTTCAGGATTACTTCCACCGGATGATCTTCTTATACCCATGGATGAAATGGATCCACTAGATGCATCATTTGGCTACAAAACAATCATAATAAAATATAATTAAGAAAAAGTACCTCGACAATATCCTAACTAATAATCACTTAGCACTGCAATACACTCCTAGTGAAGCAACAACAAGACCTTGTGCTAGTGATGTTGCAAAGACCTTGGACTCTTGTGAGATCAAATTCTTCTGTGATACTTTTACAGTTTAGGACAAAGAAACTACAAAAGAAAGGAGCAACTTTTAACATTCTTGATAGTCAAGCCATAAGTTTACATATCAGCAGCTTGTTCATATGCTTACCAAGTGAATCCATCCACATCGTAATTGCTCTAATTAGCACAACAATAGCAACCATAGTGAAAATATAATCTCCAATTATACATGTTATGACATTTTCAAGCACTGATTAGGAATATTTTCAAATAATAATTTTTTTCCCTTTCCTCTTATCTCTTTCAACATTAATGCCAATCAACTAGGTGCCAAAATGCAAAAGGTATCACCAGTTAGTGGTTAGTTCAACCAAGCAGTCAGTTTCAGAATTAAAATATGTGCAACAATGAGCAAGTATGCTTTCAAAATTCCTGGAGCAAGTATAATATTGAGATATTAGGAGAACTCAACTTGAAAAGTTATTCTAAAAGCTCTGCCAGTGAATATAGACAGTGAATTTAACATAAAGATTAAATTGACTTGCGAAGTTTGTGAATCTAAGAAGCAAAAAGGCATTCTTCAAGTATCCCAATTTAGAGTAATACTTGGACTGATCAATCATACATCATAAATTAAATAAGAAAGTTATGAACTATTCTTACCATTGAATGAGGAGGAGAAACAATTATCTCTCCAAATTCTTCAGGTATCTTCCCTTTTTTCATTATCATATACGCCTTTAAAGCATTCATAATTTGAGTGTTAGCATTCATCATTTGAGTGTTAACATTTATCATTTCTCTCTAGTTCTCTTGGCTTTGATTGTGAGCATTCAACATTTGATTGTTTCTCTTGGCATTGGGAAGATCATGGACCATTATTATAACTTGAAGCATTCAAATCACTATAACGAGGTCTTGTTTGTCTAAAAGCTTTGCCGGGAATAACTCCTAATCCCAAGCACCTTACCCTTCCAGAGTGCTCTTTTCCTAGCACCTTACCAATGGCATCATTTGGCGAAATTTCACACTCATCCACAGGAGTGGCGGATCCAGAATTTATAGGTTGTGGATGCTTCACTGATTTTAGTTTAAATTCTAGATGGCCAAACGTGGTCATAGAGGGTGCTCATGGTTAACTATTGAAACTTTTAGGTATTATTTATGAATATATTAAATAATTTGGCCAAAGCCAATGAGTGCCTCAACACTCATATATTCAAAGGTGGATCCGCCACTGATCCATGGTAGAAATGATTAAAAAAGAGAAAAACATTGGGGTTAGTGGGTGCTATTTTTTTAAAAGGTTGCGGAGGTTACCGACTGCCGCAAATATAATATATTTGCAGGGGTAAATAAATCCCCATAATTTGATATGGATGCAGAGGTTATAGTAACCGTCATAATAAAACCTCCGCAAATTTAGCATTTTTTTTTTGTAGTGATTTGAGCCTTTTTTCCGATCTTGTATTTTAATACATTGAACACTTGAATAATTTTTAACTTTGGAAGTTGAATTTTTTTTATTAAAGCAAATTTAATGGTATTGTAGACAAATAAAATTTTATTAAATTTAAATCCACACGTAATTTGGATTTAATCATGTATTAAATACATATTAGTCCAAATGATACTATGGGCTAGTATAATCAGGTCGATTATTTAAACCTAAAATGAATTGATTTAAATAAAAGTCCAATATATTTTTGGGCTAGCCGCAAATTGGTCTTCTATCAAATGAGTCGGCCCATAAGCCTCAAGCCCAATGATCTACTAAGGTTTCTTGGAGATTAATCCACCCCACACCTATATAAAGGGATCAAAGGAGAAGGCTAAGGAACAAGAAAGTAAGCAGAAGGAAAGGCTAAAGAAGCTCTGAAGAATAGCATCAAGGCCTTTATCTATATCTGCAATCATCGTCTGTGGTCAAATTCCAAAGGCGAACTCAAGTCATAGGCGGGCGGCTTCAAATCTTCCGTTCGTGATAACTCAACACCAAATTCTGGTTCGTGACGATCTTCAAATTGTTCGTGACGTACTACAAATCTGAAATCCGTCAAGTTCAAGATCAAGCTTTCATGCTCTTGAACCATCATCCGTGAGGAGAAGAATCAGAGGGCTATATCTTTTTAGATTTAGAGATATTTTAGAGATTGTAACCCCATCACTTGAAATTAAATATAATATTTATCGCTATATTTCTTGTCTTGATTATTATTTTTCAGGAGCGAAATTTAGTTGTTACAAATTTTGGCACGCCCAGTGGGACTATCTCTACCTCTCTTCTCTTCTCAATTATCAACATTCAAGATCACTAAGATGGCTTCAAAGAATATCGACTCAAAAGTTGCTGACTCCAAGTTTTCTTCTGACGTTGAAAGTATCCTGAACGTTACTATGGGGAGTCTTGGTCCAATCACCCGGAGCAAGGCGAGCGTCTTGGGGCAACGAGCACTCCAAGTGTCGTCTGCACCAATGCATGCTTTGAGATCTTCATCATTCGAAGAAGAAAGGTCCTCTGCTAGCAAGTCAGAGAGAGGAGATAATATTGCAGAAGTTGTGGAGAAAGCTCTTGCTCATCTTACTTTATACAATACCAAGAGTCAGCTTACCTAACTAGATGATGAAGTCTTAAGTGTCGGATCTACGCCAATCTTACCACATGACGTGTTCCAAACTGAGTTCAATCTGTGGGAAGGTCTCGGTTATTCTTCATCATCTGCAATAATCATGGAGGCAATGATGACTAACACTTCGACAATGGAGGAGCAACTTGCAAACCTGACAAAGGCGACTGATGGGTTAACAAAGTATGCTCAAGATCAAGATGTCCGTATCGCAAAATTAACAGGCATAGTTGAAAGCATGATGGATGGAGAATCAAGTCATGCACCTGGAAAGCTTCCTGAAGTCCACGAGAAAGCTGATCCTCCAACAAAACAAGTGTCATCCGCCAAAGAACTTCATGTCTCTTTTGAAGGATCAATTCCTATAGAACAATTGAAGGAATTCATTATGGGAACTATCAAGGATAAGTATGAGGTCGCTTCAAAGTCTTCTCTCACGTACGCCAAGCAGTATACTGCAAGAATCGATAGCTTGAAGATGCCTGGCAGCTATTAACCTCCCAAATCTCAACAGTTCGATGGTAAGGGAAATCCACAGCAATATATTGCGCACTTTGTTGAGACATGCAACAATGCAGGGACTTATAGAGACTACCTTGTCAAGCAATTCGTCTGCTCACTAAAGGGGAATGCTTTTGATTGGTACACCGACCTCGAGGCTGGATCCATTGATAGTTGGGACCAATTGGAGCAAGATTTTCTCAATCGCTTTTATAGCACGAGGCGTACTGTGAGCATGGTGGAACTTACGAATAATCGCCAACGAAAAGATGAACCGGTTATTGACTTTATCAATGGATGGAGAAATGCAAGCCTTAACTGCAAAGATAGGCTAAGCGAAGCTTCTGGCATAGAGATGTGCATCCAATGAATGCATTGGGACTTCGTTACATCTTGCAAGGAATTAAGCCCAGGACATTTGAAGAACTTGCCACCCGTGCTCATGATATAGAGTTGAGCATGGATGCTGTGGGAAACGAAGGGCTGACCATCTACGAACCTCGAAAGGGAAGATATAAGCAAGAAGTCAAGAAATGGAACAAGTTCGTATCCAAGAATGAAAGCAAAGAATCCATGAACGTCAATGCCTCTCCTTTGAAGCTTACTACCAAGGTGAGCAAGAAACAGAGTATGAAAACAACTTCCTCTCAAGACAATGCAAATTGGAAGTTGACTCTCAAAGAGATGCAAGAAAAGGAGTACCCATTTCTAGACTCCGATGTGCCTGCAATATTTGAAGAACTCCTTGAGTTAAAGCTTATTGAGCTTCCAGAGATGAAGCAACCAGATGAAGTTGGAAAAAGCAATGACCCGAATTACTGCAAATACCATCAGCTTGTAGGTCATCCTCTTGAGAAGTGCTTTGTTTTCAAGGGCAAAGTTATGGATTTGGCTTGTCAAAATAAGTTCGAGCTCGAAGACGAAAAAGCAAGCACAAACCATGTGTCCGTTACCTTTGGCTCGTTCGATCTGATTGAGATATGCACCTGTGAAGGGAATGAAGATGAAGAATTGTTGGAGGATGATAAAGTCTGAGTTGATCAACCTGATGAAGAAGGATGGACCTTGGTGGCTCGTCGAAGACGCCATAAATTAAGTCTGCAAAAAGGATCAACGAAGCAACCTACGGGGAATAAGATGGTGAGAAGACTAAAGAAGCTACGAATTGTTAAGAACCCAAAGAAGGTTGAGATAGAGACACACCATCACCAAAATCCACGCCACCCGGTGACTTTGGGAGAATTTTTGCCGAGTTGGTTTCGCATGAGGATTTCCGACGATGATGATAGGGCCTTGTGCTATAATGCTGATAAAGAAGAAGAGGAAAAGAATGAAGTCAAGTCAACACTCTCACCATCACTGTCTAATAGTCTTGTCGAGTCCTCTTTCCAAGAAGCAGATGTCTGTAATACAAAAATCACCTTCACTGAAGATGATCTCCTACTTGGTGAGACACCACACAATCGCCCTTTGTTTATGGTGGGTTATGTGCTCAAGAGTAGGATAAACAAAATCTTTATAGACGACGGATATGCAGTTAACATTCTTCCCATTCACATAATGAAAGAACTCAGCATCTCAACTGAAGAACTTTCTGAAAGCTGACTGATGATTCAAGGGTTCAATCAAGGAGGACAAAGGGCCATAGGAGCTATCAAGCTCGAAATCACCATGTGAGATATGCAATCAACTGCATGGATGCATGTGATTGATGTAAAGACTTCATACAATTTGTTGCTTGGCAGGCCATGGATACACGAGAACAAAGTCGTCCCATCAACTTACTACCAATGTTTGAAATATAATGACGATGGAGTCGAAAAGAAGATAGTTGCCAACGACAAGCCGTTCTCTGAAGCTGAGGCATACTTCGCTGATGCAAAGTTCTACTTGAAGAACCACATCATGAAGGGAGTAAAAGTTGATAACATCACGAAGTCCAAAGGAAAGAAAATAGCTCCTTTATTTCGTTACATCCCAAAAGTGAAAAAAGATGAAGGAGAATTATCAAGCCTCCAAAAGGGTGCACTAAGAGAATTAACCCTTCCTATCAAGCAGATTCATACCATAAAGGTATCTTCAAAGGTGCTGGAAAATTTTGCGGCCCTTAACATGCCTCAAAATAAGGCACTCCCTACGAAACTCACAAATGAAGGTTTTGATCTGAATGCTTACAGGTTGTTCGCAGAGGCTGGATATGATCCCAATGAACCATCTAAACTAGGGGAGCTCCCACCTGAAGCTACTAGGAAAGCAAACACGATGAATGATAAGGAGCGTGTGGTGAAGCAATCACGTGAGGATCTAGGCTACAAACAACCCCCACCAGTTCGCATCTCTATCATAAGAGCAAGTATTAACTATATCACGACGGAAGATGAACCCGCTGATCCTAATAAAAGGCCTTCTGTCTTTGATCGACTTGGAGAACCAACTACAAGAACTTCTGTATTTGAGAGGTTGGGGCCATTTAAAAGGAAGAAGAACAAGTCCCAAAGAAATTATGAAGAAATAAGAAGACCTTTGCCATCTAGAGTCCAAAGCATCTCCAAAGAGTGTCAAAGCCTGATCCCTTCCAGAATGAGGCGACAATCAGAACTTTTGATTTCATGCGGGGAGGTACTCAAAGTGAAGACTCGCACAGTGGTCCACACTAGAGAGCGTGACGAAGATGAAGAAAGTGTAGGATCTTCATATCACATTACTGCGAATGAGGAGCAATACACTTCATCCCTAAGGAAAGTTGACGAATATTTGGGAGATGCCTCTTGGTGTGGCCATATATCTTTTAATGATGGTGATCCTCAAGAAGACAAAGATGTTGAGGATGCTCCTGCAGAACTAGAAGAAGGAATTAAAGTGACTGTTGATGCATTGAAAGAAGTCAACCTTGGCACTGCAGAAGACTCCAGGCCCACCTATGTAAGTGCCCTATTAACCACAGATGAAGAAAACACTTATGTGGAGCTACTCAAAGAATATAGAGATGTCTTCACTTGGTGCTACAAAGAGATGCCTGCTTTAGATCCTAAAGTAGCAGTTCATCATCTCGTAGTCAAGAAAGGAGCTCGTCCTGTTAAACAAGCCCAAAGACGCTTCAGGACAGAATTGATCCCATCAATCGAAGCCGAGGTCAATAAACTCATCGAAGCTGGTTTCATTTGGGAGGTTCAATATCATTCATGGATTTCAAGCATTGTTCCTGTGAAGAAGAAGAATGGCCAAATTCGAGTTTGTGTCAATTTTAGAGACCTCAATAATGCATGCCCTACGGACGAATTTCCGCTCCCCATTTTAGAGCTTATGATTAATGCCACCACCGGATACGAGGTGATGTCTTTCATGGATGGATCATCTGGATATAATCAAATACGTATGGCACCAAAAGATGAGGAGCTTACTGCGTTTCGAATTCCTAAAGGCATTTATTGCTACAAAGTAATGCCTTTTGGCTTGAAGAATGTTGGCGCCACATATCAAAGGGCAATATAGAATATCTTTGACGATATCCTCCACAAGAAGGTGGAATGCTATGTGGATGATTTAGTGGTGAAATCAAGAAAGAGAGGAGACCACTTGCAAGACTTAAGAATGGTGTTCGAACGACTCCGGAGATATCAACTTAGAATGAACCCATTGAAATATGCCTTTGGAATTACTTCTGGAAAATTCCTTGGCTTCTTTGTTCGACATCGAGGGATTGAGATAGATCAAGCCAAAGTTGATGCAATCTTGAAGATGCCAGAGCCCAGAAATATACATGAACTGAAAAGTCTACAAGGAAAATTGGCATACCTTAGAAGATTCATCTCAAATCTAGCAGGGAAGTGCCAGCCTTTTAGCCGTCTCATGAAGAAGGGTGTACCTTTTGAATGGGACCAAGCTTGTAGCAATGCATTCCAAAGCATCAAATCCTAATTGATGAAACCTCCAGTTCTGGCAGCCCCTATACCAAGAAAGCCATTGATTCTATATATTGCAGCCCAAGAAAGGTCAGTGGGAGCCCTTTTAGCCCAAGAAAATGGTGAAAATAAAGAAAATTCCCTCTACTACTTGAGTAGAATGATAACCCCAAATGAGATAAAGTATTCTCCGATCGAAAATTTGTGTCTGGCGTTGGTTTTCGTAATTCAAAAGCTGAAGCACTACTTTCAAGCTCATGTCATCCGTCTCGTCTCAAGGGCGAACCCTATCAAGTTTGTTATGTCAAAACCCGTCCTCGATGATCGATTAGCAAGGTGGTATCTCCAATTTCAACAATTTGAGATTGTGTATATCCCACAAAAAGCTGTGAAAGGACAAGCTTTGGTAGATTTCTTGGCAGATCATCCAATTCCTGATGATTGGGAGTTGACTGATGAACTACCTGATGAGGATGCGATGGTCATCGAAGTGCAACCACCATGGAAAATGTATTTTGATGGTGCCGCACATCATGAGGGAGCTGGTGCAGGTGTTGTGTTTGTCAATTCTCAAAGGGAAGTCTTGCCATATTCGTTCACCTTAACACAACATTGCACTAACAACGTTGCGGAATATCAAGCACTCATACTTGGTCTTGAGATGGCCGTTGATATGAGACAACTCCAATTACATATTTTTGGAGACTCCGAGTTAGTGATCAATCAATTGCTAGGTAGCTACGAGGTTAAAAAGCTAGAATTGCATCCTTATTATGATTATGCACATAAATTGATTGGATGGCTTGGCAACGTTACTCTTCTGTATGTGCCAAGGAAGGAAAATAAGAAAGCGGACGTCTTAGCTGCTCTAGCTTCGACATTGACTCTACCTGTCCAGACACAAATCACTATCTGCCAAAAATGGATAGTGCCACCAGATGGGAACGAGGATGAAGAAAGCAAGCTCGAGCATTTGGTAGCCGTCGCTGAAGTTATGAAGGTTGATTGGCGACAAACCATGATCGACTACTTATGTTATGGGATACTTCCAGAAGATCCAAGAAGAAAGACCGAAATTCGTCGGCTTGCCCCTCGCTTCCTTTACTACAAAGACACTTTGTATCGAAGATCATTTGAAGAAGTTCTCTTGCGTTGTTTAGGGGAAGATGAAGCAACTCAAGCTATGCAAGAGGCACACTCTGGAGTTTGTGGATCACATCAATTCGGGCCGAAGCTCCACTTCCACATAAAGAGGATGGGTTACTACTTGCCGACAATGGTGAAAGATTGCTTAGATTATGCTCGAAGATGCAAGGCTTGCCAGTTTCATGCTAATTTTATACACCAACCACCTGAAATGTTACATCCTACTGTTGCATATTGGCCATTTGGCGCTTGGGGATTAGATATTGTTGGACCACTTCCAAAATCTTCTGGAGGACATCTATACATCTTGGCCGCAACTGATTATTTCTCAAAATGGGCCAAGGCCGTCACTCTCAAGGAAGTGAAGAAAGAGAATGTGGCAAACTTCATTCGAGTGAACATCATATATCGTTTCGGTATTCCAAACTATATAATAACAGATAATGGCAAACCATTCGATAACAAATTGATGACCAAGATCTGTGAGTTTTTTTGGCTTCAAGCAACGTAATTCGTTAATGTATTATGCTGCTGCAAATGGACTAGCCGAAGCATTTAACAAGACACTTTGCGACTTGTTAAAGAAGGTCGTCTCCAAGTCTAAAAGAGATTGGCATGATAGAATGGAAGAAGCTTTGTGGCAATATCGTACGACTCATCGCACACCGACACAAGAAACTCCTTATTCTCTTGTTTATAGAGTCGAAGCAGTTCTTCCTCTTGAGCGTCAAATACCGTCCTTGTGACTCGCTGTCCAAGATGGTCTTACCAAAGAAGAAAACACTTGCCTGCGCCTTGAAGAAATTGAGTCCCTTGATGAAAAAAGGCTAGAAGCTCAACAAAGTCTTGAATGTTATCAAGCTCATCTTTTTCGTGCTTTCAACAAAAAGGTTCTCTTGAGGTCCTTCCAAGTTGGCGATCAAGTTCTTGGAGTAAGAAGACCTATTATCACCTCTCGCAAGTCTGGGGGCAAATTCACTTCAAAGTGGGATGGTCCATATGTTGTGCAAGAAGCCTATTCAAGTGGAGCTTATAAGTTAGTTGATGCAGATGGCATGAGAATTGGCCCTATCAACGGGAAATTTTGAAGAGATACTATCTTTGAAGAATAGACGCTCCTCGACGTAAGAGCCAAAACTACAAGTCATGACGCTCCTTGATGCATGAGCTTAAACTGCATAATACAATGCTCCTGGCCCGCATGAGCCTAAACTACGAACGGCACCCAAAAAAAAAAGGAGTCCGCTATGTTGAAAACCTCGAAAGAGGCGGCCTAGGCAAAAGTTAGGAAAAAAAAATATTCACCTATTTTGAACTACGTTATGACTTGATCCTCTTCACCAAGGTACGTAGGCAGCTTAGAGTTTCATTCTAAGTTCAGTCGCATAAGCTTCAAAAAAAAATATGTGGAATACATGATCTGGAACTTTGACTAATCCAGAAGGTCTTATGCCACAAAGACTCCTATATACATGCGAATCTGGAAGTTTACTGCAGTCGTGTCAACTTCGCGAATTTTCTGTTGGTAGACAAAAAAAAAAAGTTCTCCCATGAAATTCATAGATACTTTAGGTCTCTGAGTTTACTTTCTAACGGCATGGACGGACTACAATTACGACACTCCAAGCTCAAGATACAGTTATTTTCGCCGAAGGTACGTAGATCTGAAAATTCACTGTAGTTGAGTTGACTTCGTGAATTTTCTGTTTGTAGTCCAAAAGGAGTTCTATTATAAAATTTATATAAGTTTTAGATCTCCGAGCCTGCTTTCTAACGGCATGGACGGATTGCAATTCCGACACTCCAAGCTCAAGATATAGTTATTTTCGCCGAAGGTACGCAGATCTGAAAATTCACTGCAGTTGAGTCGACTTCGTGAATTTTCTGTTCGCAGTCCAAACGGAGTTTTGTTATGAAATTTATATGAGTTTTATATCTCCGATCCTGCTTTCTAACAGCATGACAGATTGCAATTCCGACACTCCAAGCTCAAGATGCAATTATTTTCGCCGAAGGTACGCAGATCTGAAAATTCACTGCAGTTGAGTTGACTTCGTGAATTTTCTGTTAGCAGTCCAAAAGGAGTTCTGTTAAGAAATTTATACAATTTTTAGAGCTCCGAGTTTACTTTTTAACGGCATAGACAGATTGAAATTCTGACACTCCTAGCTCAAGATACAATTATTTTCCCCGAAGGTACGCAAATCTGAAAATTCATTGCAGTTGAGTCGACTTCATGAATTTTCTATTGATAGTCCTAAAGGAGTTTTGCTATGAACTTTATACGAGGTTTAGATCTCTGAGTCTATTTTCTGACACCATAAACGTCTTGTGATTTGGATGCTCCTATCTCGAGATACAATTTATTTTGCGCAGAGTGCGCAAAGCTGTGAGCTAAACACGAGCCAGACTTGTAGATCGACTTTGAAAATTAATTCCAGATGATAGGAGATTTAGGCTGATTTTTTGTGATATGTTTCAGTCCTATGAGTCTAGTTTCGGTAGAAGCAAGCGTCTTATAGTTTAAAATCTCCTGCAACAAATAATTGGGAGTAACAGAGGAAATCCAGGTCTCAAGAGAAATATCACATATTAAAAAAATAAAATAAAGATACTTTTATTGCTCCAAGACATAACTACTCCATCACATGATATTAGTTAAAAACAATCGCACGTCGAGAATCCTAAGCAAAAAAAAAAACTCTAAAATCATGGAAAATGTTTGAAGCTAAGGATTTATTGGCGGCTTATCTCAACTGCCCCTTTCAGGAGGGATAATTTCTCTGCCTCATCGTCAGATAATGGATGATTGGCTTCAATGGTATAAATCTCCCCTTCGGTAACGTCAACGTTCTCTTGAATTTTAGCCAACTTCACCTGTTGTTTGTCCAAGAGTGCGACGATCTTCTTCTTTCTGGAGGCCAAGGAAGCTAGCTGTTGTTCAACATTCCCAAGACTGGCTTAAAGTTTTTCTACAGACTCGCTCACTTTTTCATATTCCTGTTTTGCATCATCCAGGCATCGTCGTGCATCAGAAAGTGACTCTTGGTGAAACTCTTTAGTCATCTTGGACAATCTTAAAGCATCGTAATCTACGTACGTCTTGAAGAAAGCCTCGACAAGAGCCTCTAAGGTAGAAGTATCAATAACATTTTCTTTCTTAATTTCCTCAAGACTCAAAGCAATACTTTCCTCCAACTTTGTGAAGCTATCCAGATAATCAAGAGAGAACTCTTCGATCCATTCACACAAGGTATGCCACATCGTGTTAACAACAAAAAGTTTAATACGGGAAATAGTCTCTTGTAGCTTGAAGTTTGGAGCATCAAGATGCAACGGCCATGGAGTAGGCTCGAAGGCTTTTAGACGCTTTGCTTGACTTGCAGCAACCTCCATCTTACTCGTCATGGCTGGCGTGGGAAGCACAACATCTTCTGGAAGAACGAGGTGCGACTCTTTGGGTAGACTCAAGTCTGTCAACGGAGCATTGTTTGCAACATGATTTTCGACACCATCAAATGAAGTGTGAGGACTTTTTGCGGCCACACCAAGGGAATTTGGGATTGTAACACGGTCTTTCCACCATGTCGTCACCAAGTACATCATCATACAACTCATCGACGTCCAACTAAAATAGAAAAACTTTAGTGTTCAAAAAAAAAAAGAAAAAGAAGAGAAAGGGAGTAAATTTGAAGGAAATAATATTTACCTGTTTCTCCAGTTCTGACAACGGCATCATCGAGCCAGGGTCACCCTCTACGAAAAATTCAGTATCGATACTGAGAGCATCCAAGTCAGCAAACTCATTATGGCTCGTGTCCTTAACCTTCTTCTTTGAACGATTCCAATGTATGTCATGACTAACATCACTCTCATTCAAACTGGAAGTTGCACTAACATTCAAAATCTCATTGGGCAAAGCAGAAGCTTGAGTCCTTTTCTCGTTTGTTGGCACGACGTTGGTTGTCTTCGCAACATTTTTGTTTGGCGAAGTAGGAGGCCCTTTTCTTTTGCAAGGATTGCTCGTCACATCCACAGTGGCAGTAGTTGTCTTGGAAGTCAACAAAACATGTTTAGCTCCTTTGTCCACATAGGCATCCCGCCCGTCGAAGGGGTAGACTTGGATAAGACCTTGGTACTTGGCGAAGGATCTTTTGATCTTAACTTGGACTTGGAAGACCCTTCGTGAGTGTTCTTTTGACGTTGATCATCTTTGGAGGATAAAGGAACATCATCTTTCCTTGAAACTTTCAAAACGATATGAGTGCTTTGTCGGGAAGAGTGCACTCGACGAGCTGACCACCAATCTGCACACTCACGAGTCATTAGAGGTCCCTCTTCTAGTGAACGCGTAGGGACAATAACCTTTGATAAAACTCCAAGACAAACACAGGAGTCCCAGAATTGCACTAGCATTTTCAGTGAGCCGTCATAGGGTTGCTCTATGAGTTTGCCAGGAACATCTTGACAAAAGCCGAATTGATGACTAAACCTATGCGGGCTATAAGATTCCACAATATAAATGTCATCATGCCTAAGGGTGATGAAGCTTGAGCGAAGACTTATAAAAAAGTCACTCCAAGAATTCGATTGTTCGTCACGGTCGGTAAGATGCAATTCCCTCCCTTGTAGCATTGCCAAATGGTGAATCTGTCACGCACTAACTTGTTGAAATAACTCCCCGGCATTACTAAGGTCAAAATACTTGGCCATCTTCTCGCCAGAAACTTTGCACATCTGCGAACCTCATTGTGGACGCTTAACACGATAGTAGGTGTCAAAATATGCTCCTATCCATCCACATATATAATGAAGAAGGCACCCAAATCTTGAGAAGTGGAAACCTCCTTCAAGCCATGATAAATACTTGCAAGGGCGGGAACCACCAAGGAAAACTTCTCTCCATGAGCCATCAAACTCGCAATTTTGAAGACACTAGCACGAATGTAGTCAATCTTCTTGTTGGGGAATACAAATTTGCAAAGCCAACATGCAAGGAAAGCCACCAAATAAGTCTCAACTCTAAGTGATTCCTCCACGCCAAGCTCAATAAAGGGGGCATTCTCCTCATCGGTTCGTGGTAGAAAGCTCGCGTCAATATTTTCAGAAGGATTATGATTCAATTTCGGCCTTGTAGTCCGATTCCTTGATGATTTTTGCGGAGGCTTGGCATACCTACTCAGGCCTCGAAACCAAAACTCCACCCAATCACGAATGGAAACCTCATGGACATCATCTTTCATGAGTTTGTAGAATGCCGAAAATAGGTGCAGACAACTTCTTGGGAGGAAAGGTTTTCCTTGATCGTCTTATTGTGTCAACTCCTTAGCCGAGAGGATAACTTCGTCGTAGGAAGACCCATGCACCGGGAGGCCTCCGATTGCTCGCAAGTCCCACAAAGAGATGGAGAATTCACCAATAGAGGTAGAAATTGTGTTGGTAGATGGACGCCAAAGCTCACAAAAGGCACGGAGGACATTCTCATTATAGTCATATGTGAACAACGAAGCAAAGATGGCGTCATAGACCTTGATGCCATCCAGAGTCAACTTGTTGCAAGCAAGAACATCTTCTACCCACTCCCAATATTTGGACGTATAGCGAACTTCACCAAATTCGAAAGGAGGAATACTCCAAGTGTAGAGACGTCCATCATAATCACGATGAGGAGGACTAGCAGATGCGACCTTTTGATGGGTGGAGGATTTCAAAAGTAGGACCTTCATGTTGGTTGCTTTGCCCGAAAATCTGTCCAATGCATCCTTCGTCTCTCTAGTCGACCATTCTACAAAATCAAGGGAGGCATCAAGTGGCTTTATAGCGAGCGGGAAAGCACCTATCACCGGAGGATGAACTTTTAAAGTTAGAACTTGGGCGCGCGGATTCTGCTTCTCGCTAATAATCTCAAGGTGTGGGTATGGTATATCATGGTCGATGAAATGCATCCTTGCTGATGGAATTCACAGCCCAATATGCTGCTCAGAGAGTCTGCGAAAAAAAAAAGGGAAGAATCTATGAAAAAAAATAGCAAGACAGAATGGGGCGGTATGTCTTAATATGTTGCCTAAATTCAAGAAAACATCTGGGAATATATCAGCATAATCTGATTATGATTTTTTACCTATGTCATAGCTCTGGAAGTCTAATTTCTTCATGATTTCGGCTTTCCTACACCAAGATATAATTTTTTTGGTTAAGACGCGCAAAACTGAAATGTCGAGCGGTGACAGAACTTGAACCAAGTTTACGAAGCTCACCTAGGATGATACAATACGAATTTAAATCCAAAATTTTGGTATGTTGTATTACTCCGAGTCTAGTTTCTGTATCTGCAAACCACTCCTGATTTCGATACTCCTACGCCAAGATATGATTTTTTTGGTTAAGACGTGCAAAGCTGAAATTCCTGGCAGCAGCTGCAAAAAAGAAAAAAATGTTAGGAGAATCGAGTGACGGGATTGTGTTGCTAACTATTGAAGAGTACCTTTAAAACTAACCAAAAAGCAGTACTGTTGCTTTCATAAAAAAGCGGAGGGCTGCTGCTATGGTAACGATACAAGCAGAAATTGGCCAATTTATAGGAACCAGCAAGGAAGAAATTAAGGAAATTCTTGATGTTCAAGCTACTAACATGTGCAAATAAGGAAATATCATGTCTGATTTATACATAAATATGTTTGAAACTAGAAAATCAAATCAGAAAAGGAAAATTATTGTCAACCTAGGGAAAGTGGGGAAAGCTTTAAAATTTTCCATGTTTGATGCCATCGGGCAGTGGGGAATGCATTAATACATTCTATGTTTGATATAGTCAAATGACTGGAGCCATAAATATTGTCATCATCACTGGTACTTCAAGTCTCGCCATCCATTTCGGCAAGCCTACTTTCCGACAAGCCTTGAAGCAGGGGGCATTTGTAGACAAATAAAATTTTATATATTAAATTTAAATCCACACATAATTTGGATTTAATCATGTATTAAATACATATTAGTCCAAATGATACTATGGGCTAGTATAATCAGGTCGATTATTTAAACCTAAAATAAATTGATTTAAATAAAAGTCCAATATATTTTTGGGCTAGCCCGCAAATTGGACTTCTATCAAATGAGTCGGCCCATCAGCCTCAAGTCCAATGATCCACTAGAATTTTTTGGAGATTACTCCATCCCACACCTATATAAAAGGATCAAAGGAGAAGACTAAGGAACAAGCAAGTAAGCAGAAGGAAAGGCTAAAGAAGCTCAGAAGAATAGCATCAAGGCCTCCATCCATATCTACAATCATCATCTGTGGTCAAATTCCAAAGGCGAACTCAAGTCATAGGGGGGCGGCTTCAAATCTTCCGTTCGTGATAACTCAACACCAAATCCTGGTTCGTGACGACCTTCAAATTGTTCGTGACGTACTACAAATCTGAAATTCGTCAAGTTTAAGATCAAACTTTCAAGCTCTTGAACCATCATCCGTGAGGAGAAGAATCAGAGGACTACATCTTTTTAGATTTAGAGATATTTAGAGATTGTAATCCCATCACTTAAAATTAAATATAATATTTGTCGCTATATTTCTTGTCTTGATTATTATTTTTCAGGAGCGAAATTTAGTTGTTACAGGCATGTCTATAGACAATATTTGAAATTTGAATTTCTCATATTATCGCTTTTAAGATTCGTGTATATTCGTTGCAAAATGCACACTAACTGCATGCCTTAGCGTTCTTCCCTCTTGCCAGTGTGGCTTGGTCCAAACAAGTAGGTTCGAGTTCTTTTCGACAAAATAGCCAATAAATAAGGATAATTACATTTGTTTTATTTTGTTCTTTCAACGTTTTTATACGTAATCCTATTGTCTATCAGTTCTCAACAGAACAAAGTAGAAATAAAAGAGAAAAGAAATCCTCTTCTTTTAATTTCCTGATTTATAGACGCTTATATCCGGAAAAACTTGCTTGTACTTAATGTTTACATCAATCTAATAAAGACGTAATATCGGTCTTTACATACATATAGTTGACAGATATTCTCAACTTAATTCATTAATTAATGTTTACTTTATAAAACATGAGAATTACTCCTCGTGATCAAGAAATGATAGATGTTTTTTTACATAGTCAACATACTTGGGTGGTTTCTGTTATTTCAAGGTAACAACTAATAAAAAAAATTGCAAGGCAATGTTGCTTCCAAAGTTATTACAAACTTGGCATCATCTTTTGATAGAGACCAATATCCATTCCATGGTAAGCAATTGGAGCATACATCCAGAGTTCGTCCGAACTCAATAACTGCACCAAGAAAAAATATATTTATTAAATTCTATTATTTTCCTTTCGATTCAATCATTCAAATTTATGAAAAGAAAAAAAACATAAAAATGTGAAGGCTTTGTTATTTACCTTAATTTGAAGCTGCAAAAACTTCACATAAGTAACTGCTTCTTCAAGCATTGTGCTAATGTCAACCTGATTTATATAGCAAACAGAGAAATACTCAATAAGAGGATTCTTGAATTTCTTCATTTCTTTAGATGAATTAAAATTACTTATTATTTTTGAAAATAATAGTAATTGGAGATTTCAGTTGAAAATTGCAATTTTGCGAGTGGGAAAATTTTTTTCTTTTGAAAAATTTGGAAAGGTGGTTCTAAAAAACTCATTTTCGAAAAATCTCGAAAACTTGCAAAATTTCACGGACAAACACGTCTTTAAAAGAAAAAAAAAACTATGGACAAACAGTTAAGTATTATAATAAAAAGCATTACTACCTTAGTGCCATTGGGAACAAGGTTCTGCAAGATTCTCAATCTTTCGTTGATCTTTTCTCTTCTTCTCTGCAATTTTTGTAAATAAAAATCTTAGTTTATGAACATTATAAAATTTAATGAAGTGAAGCTGGTGCGAATTATTACCCTAGCATAAAGGCTTTGTGGATCTGTAGCAGCTCCTCTACTGGCTCTTGATTTCCCTTTAGATTTTGAAGATATTGCACCTCCATTACAATCGTCCTCAGAACTGCAGCAACTTGTGCTTTGTCCATTTTGTATAGCTGCATTATTAGTTTCTTCATCTTCTCCTTCTTCATTGTTAATTTCACTTATCTTTTGATTCTTTTTCCCTTTTGGCTGTGTCTTTTTCTTATTTTTCTGTGCCTGCAATGAGTAAATGACATATTCATGTATAAGAATATATATATTTTTTATTTTTCGCCCGGTATTCGGTACCCATATTGGGATCCGACTATCGCGCCAGGAAATCCCACATTAGGGAGACCTCTAGTTAAGGATGAAGGATTACTTACCACTCTATCACAATCCTTATTGATATATATAAGAATATTAATCGATCAATTTATTAAATTTCTTAATTAAACTCACATCTTGTGCTGACCCCCGAGATTTCTTCTTCGGATTCTCAGGTAATTCCTCCTTGAATTTTTGTTCCTTTGAACTTGATTGAAGTGCAATTTTGTCAAACTTCCTCTTCAGCTGAATTTCCTTGCCTAAAACAGGGGAAATTCCAACATTGTCCAGTTGGTCACATACCATCTCTTCTTTAGATAAGGATGAGTCCATGTCATTAGTATCATCAGGAAAATTAAGAGACAAATTTTCAAGATTATTTTTGTTGTCCATAACAAAGAAATCAATGGACTGATCAACATTTTGATTGTTGATTGCTAGGAGCTGATTATTAACATCATGATCAATGTCGTGGCTCGGATTGTTAATGAAAAAAATGCCATCACTTCCACAGCTAGTAATGCTACTTTCTTGAGAAAAATACTGAAAGTTATTGTTAGCTTCATGTTGATCATCACCTAATTGATAGAATGTTGATTGTGGAGGACCATTCTCATAGCTCGAGCTAGCATTTTCACGAGCATTTGTCGCGAACAAGTTGCCTTGATCGCCATGCAATTGAAGCATGAAATCTGCAGTTTCAGTCATTGAGAATAATTTGGTTAATGACTCCCATTCTTCATCAAAAAAAGCTCCCATTTGCTCCATTTTTTTTTTTGGTAATTAGAAGTGTAAATATGTTTCTAAATTTGGAAGCCTAAGGGAAGTTAGGCTAGAGAAAAATGGAGGTGGCTTTACTAAATAGTATTGTCAACTGATATAGTGACAAAATAAGGTTTTGAGGATGATCTCACACTTGGAATGAGCGAAAAGTTGGGGACATTTATACGAGAAAAGGTTACAAAGGAATTGAAAGAATGTTTAGTTGAAGATTTACTTGATTTTTTTAAATTGAATTCCATAATTCCAAATGATTAATTTACAAAGGATTTTTTTTCCAATGTGGGGCCAACTAACAGGCAAAGTACAACTAAGAAGAGGGGCCAAGTTCATGCAATAATGAAATATAATATGTAGCCTTTCAATTGGATTAATGCAATCTTAGACTTAGCTTATTATGTCATTAATGAGTCATCGAAGGCTAACTGTCTTAATCTAATCATTGGGTCATGACAATTAACCACACTGATTAATGAAAAGTGAACAGTAATTAACACAAGAGATGTTAGAACGTGGTAAGCTTTTCTTGAATATACTATGAGTTATGTTGTAATGAAGAGGACGTGGGAGATGAGTGTGCAATCTTTTTAAACTACTAACGAAATCCGACACTGTAACCGCAAACTTCGTTTCTTGTCTCTTTGTTTTGAGATTTTTTGGTTCTCAAACCTAACCATTGTTACCCTAGTTGTACTTAAAATACAATATAATATCGTTACATAAGGATACCAGTTCATGTATTTCCCCTCTTTTTATTTCGTTAAAAGGAAAATACTCCATTTGTGCCCCCCCAAAAAAAAGCGACAAGGTTTAAAGTACAAGTGTTCTGAAAAGGAAAATACTCCTTTGGTGATACACTATTTTTATACTTCTCAAAAACTGCTTCGACTTCTATTCAAAAATATTACTTTTCATTCTAAAAGTTTGGCCAAATAACTTAACTTTAGAAAAAAAATACTTTCGGTCAAATAGGCTACTAACTATATATATATATATATATATATATATATATATATACTATAATTCACTAATATTTATAGTTAAATTTTTTTTCAAATGTGTGGAAAAAGTTGTGTTAGTTTGAGTGCCTTACGAATTAATAAAGAACTTGGTTCTTTATCTTACTCCTTAAACGTGAAAAATAAGCAGTAAAGTAAAAATAGCAATTTTTACATGGAAAATCACCCAACTAAAAAAGTGCAAAAAACACAACCTACTGCGTAGCATTTTCAACTTCAACTTCACTAGAACAGTGAGCCCAATGTATCTATTAAAGAACTGTAACTCAATACTCTTCAATACTCCTACTACAACTATTTAATTTACAAGTTACTCTAACTTGTATTCTTTAAGACACTTTGATTACAACTCGATTTCCTAAATCACATTCACTAGACTAACTCAAGAAGAATACAACATTGGTATTCAACTAGAGTGTGTAAAATGTAGTTTTTCAGTTGACGTGCAAAAGGATAATCCCAGCAGTTCAGACAGGTAGTATTTTAATTCCCTAGACTCTAAGATCTTCTAGGAGTCCTATATATAGTCAACTTCTCGTTTGATAATACTCCTACTGTTTTAAGGACTCCACAAGTCTTGGGACTCTTGTCTCTCTCTTATGCATACGTACCTTCTTGGCCAACGACCCTTATCATATGTAGTAGTCTTCTTCAACCAAACTCGGACCTTGGTAACTTTGAGATAAAGTTATTATCTTGAAAAAATGTACAATCATCAACCCTGAGGAGCTCATCCTTAACCCTTAGAAGCTCGTTCTTAGAGCGGTTGCGCAGCTACATTGGGGACCTGGTTCTTAGAATACTTCAACTGAACAAAAATTATCAAAATCTCAATGCTAAATTTTTTTATCCTTTTTGATGATGGCAAACTTTATACATACTAGAACCAGGTAATCACACCAAATCATGATCAACAAGAATATTACACTACAGATAGATATATGCATACCAACATACATAACACTCCCAACTCCATCTTTCCCCTTTTGGTATCATAAAAAATAACAAAAAGATGTTAGATATATTAAACACAGTTAATGAAAGATTCATGACCATACATGCTACAACACAAGCTCAAGAATTATCAAAGCAAACAGACTAAGCTGATGATCTAACCATGTGTGAAGCATTAAAACATTATAAGAGAAGTCATTTAGCAGTGCCAAAATAATCTCAGGGCCTTGTCTTAAACCATTTGAATAAAATAAACTAGACATGTTGCAACCTACTTAGACTAGAAAAAAAGAAACAAAAACTAAAACATCACTTAGATAATAAAATAAACTAAGGACACTGGGGTAAGGAACATGTTCATGGTTGAGAGGTAGATATGGTCAATGCTTTCACTAGGGTGGAAATCTCTTGGGCATGATCTTCTCTATACCTTATGAGCTCTTCCCTAAGCTACCTGATTTCTTTTCTCAACTCATTGTTGTCTTCTTGAAGCTTAGCATTCTCTTCAAAAACCAACTCCAACCTCTTATTAAGCTTTGTTGCTCTGTTGCTACTAGGTAGGATAGCAAAACTTGTTGGTCCTCTAGCCTTGATATCCTCATAGCCACACTACTTGAGGGTAACATAATCCAAAATATTATTGTGATTTCCATACTTAAGCTCAAGCAAGGCAATATTGAGCTTGTCAAACAACTCAGTCAACATGAAGCCATAAGGCATAACATGCTTAGGATTTGAGGTATCTGCAGCTCTTGCGATATGCTGAATCATCAGGCTAGGGATATTGATAGGTTTACCAGTGTCAAGAAGTCCATCACATCCACATCCAACAGGGTAGCCTCATACATTCTCTCAGACCTCTGTAAAATTCAGAAATTGACAAAGTGAAACAACAATTCGTGGAAGGGGGTCATATCAGTCTTGTACACATTCTAGAGAGCATCCAGTTCAAACTTTTGAGAGAATTTATTTGTGACCATAATTACTGTGTCTTTATCATTGTGTATAGCTGCCCCCTTTTTCTTTAAGTAATTATCAAAACCTAAAGAGAGAATATTCAGAAGCATCCCCAGCTCCACAACATCAAACTCTATCTCAAGCCCCCATTACATTACTCTTGACCACCTTTCCATCAAACTGGAAGTTCGAATAGAACTCCACTATAGCAGGCACACACAGAGGAAAGAAATCCTTGACAAACATATGTTTCTATCTCAGTAGCTTAAGTTTTTCAACAAGTTGAGTCATCCCTTTTTCATCAGTGTTTGAAAGAATCTTCCCATTAAACACTTTTTTGTTCCCGAACTCAGTGAGTTTATCAACCTCATTAGGCACAATCTTTCTCTTCTTTTCTCTACTGGACCTTGTATATGTGGTAGTAGTCTTTTTAGATCTGACATCCTTTTTCTTTTGTGTTGATGGCTTTTCTAGCAGAGCAGAATCAGACTCATTTTCTCCACCCAAATCAACAACAGGTTCCACAACTAAAACTTGCTTCCTTGGCTTCTTGGCACCTCTGGACTCCTTAATGATTTGTTCATCAATAGCCTTTCTTTTACTCCTTGTGAGAGGAGTCCTAGTAGGAGGAACCACTTCTTTCCTTGTAGGGACAACAAACTTTGTTGCTTTTACAAGAGTTTTACTAGTTTTCTTCCCTACTGCATACAAGGGCAAGTTATCATCATCACTACTGACCTCCTCATCTCTAGTGAAAGGAGTTAACAAGGCCCCAGTTTCTTCAGTCCTTTTCTCTCCACTTGCTTCTTTTGAAGAGGATATGACAGTGTTCCTAATAGTCATAGAGCCTTCAGATTCCCCACTTGTATTCTCATTCTCTTCCTCACTTTCTTCATCCTCTCCTTCATTCTCACTTTCCTTTTCTTGATCCTTATGTTCACTCTCAGAATCACCTTCTTCATCAATGTTCTTTTCTTTCACTGCAGAATCATTAACTTGTTTATCTATCCTATCTTCTGTCTCGTTCTCCTTCTCTTCACCAGAATCTCCTTTATTCTCACTCGTTCTCTCTTCATTAGCCATGTCATGAGTCTGATGTTCTTTATGATTGGCCACTAATACTTCTTTTTTTTTCACTCTCATTATCATCCTCATCCTTAGTCCAGCTGAAAGAAACACCATCAGATGCCTCCTTTTATGCTGGTTCTTTAGTACCTTCCCACTCAACCATAGGCATAACATCAATGGCATCTACCCCTTTTGCCAAAGTTGCTACATTCGTTTCTACAGTAGGTTCCTTCACTTGTGGTTTATCACTTGTGGGTGGGACATTATCTAAGGGTACAATATCTATATCAATACCAAAACATCTAACTTGGATAGAAGGGTTTTTACTTGACTTATAGTAATGGACACTAACTTAGAGGTGTTTTTCAAAGTAGGCACAGATGCATGAGTGGTTGGTTTTGGAAGTTAAGGCCTAGTAGGGGTGGATATACTGAGAATAACAGGAACATGGTATGATGGTGTAGGTACAGTGGAGGATGTCAATAGAGAATAAGCAGGTGTGGGTGCAAGTTCACTTGATGGTTTGACACTTTTCTTTGATTTGGGCCTCATGTTCTTGGATTTGTCTTCAGTCCTTGATGATGATTTTGCTTTAGAAGGGGTTTGACTGGATTTAGGCATGATATAAGAGAAGAAAATCAATAAAGGGAAAGGGAGAATTGCTTCTTGATTCTTGCTTAGGGTTGAGAGGAATTTAAGAAATTGATCATAAGGGGATTTTAAAGATGTTACTCCTAATTTGACTGGAAAAGAGAGAGATAGAGAGGGAGAAAGAGAGAGAGATTGACCAAATTTGAGTTCTAACGGGACTTTATTAACGGTTACTTTGACTATTAGGATTTCAGGAGTAATTAAACTCTAATTGCTCTAGGACCCCCCTTACTCTTTGACTAGATGACGACTACAAGTGATGCTAATAGGATTAGAAAGTCAGAGCATAGCAGTAATTTAGGATATTAAGTCCCAACAAATTAAGATAAGATGCCACGTACTTAAGTCAAAGAACCAACTCCTTAGTAGCTCCTTACTCATGTCTGCAATAAAGCTGCAACACTACAAGTTATTATCATACAACATAGTTATCAACTAGATTTTTCCAGGCAAGTGTGTGTACAAGCACGAGACTAAATCAAACACATTGTACTTGACTATCTACATCTAATTATACTTTTCTAGCCAATCATTGGGGTTCAATCTAGTTGGAAGTATTGATTAGACCTAATTCCACTTAATTCCTTTGAAAGTGATCCCTACTCAGAGTTTTAGTAAAAATATCTGAATTTTGGTCTTCAGTTTTACAGAAGTTAATTGAGATATTTTCTTTTCAACACTTTCTTTGAGAAAGTGGTGTCTAATATCAATGTGCTTGGTTCTCTTGTGCTGGTAGAGATTTTTAGCAATATTTTATGGCACTAGTATTGTCACAGAAAATAGGAATATAATCAACGAAAATATCATAGTCCCTTAGTTGTTGTCTTATCTACAACAACTGAGCATAGCAAGATGTTGCTACCACATATTCAGTCTTAGCTATGGATAAAGCCACTGAGTTCTGCTATTTTGTTCCCTATGACACCAGATAAGAACCTAGAAAATGTGTTGTTCCTGAATTGCTTTTCCTGTCAACATGAAAACCTGCATAGTCAGCATCAACATAACCAACTAGATCAAAACTATACCTGCTAGGATACCATAGGCACAAATCGCGAGTCCCTTTAAGATATCTGAGTATCCTCTTGATAGCCTTCAGATGAGACTCTTTTGGATTTTCCTGAAATCTTACACACAGTCACACACTGAATACAATACCAGGCCTGCTTGCTGTGAGGTAAAACAATGACCTAATCATCCATCTATATAACTTGTGTTCAATATTTCCCTTCTTTATCACGATCCAGCTTTGTTGCAATGACAATGCGGGTGTCTATAGACTTAGAGGAGTCCATGTTGAATTTCTTTATCAGTTCCTTGATGTATTTTTGGTGATGTTTCATGGTTCCAATAGCTGTTTTCTTGATTTGCAACCCCAGAAAGAATTTCAATTCACTCATCATACTCATTTCAAACTAATTCCCCATCATCTCAGAAAATTTCTGCACATTGCTTCATTAGTAGCTCCAAAGATAATGTCATCCATATATACTTGTACAATCAGAATATTCTTGTCTTTAGTCCTAAAAAATAGTGTGTTGTCCACATTTCCTCTTACAAAGTTATTGGTTAAGAAAAAATTTGAGAGTCTTTCATACCAAGCTCTTGGAGCCTGTTTTAGTGAAAATAGGGCTTTGTCCAACTTTAACACATAGTCAGAATATTCTTCACTCTCAAACCTAGGAGGTTGTTTAACAAACACTTCCTCCTTTAGATAACCATTTAAAAATGCACTATTTACATCTATATGATACAAGGTGAACTCCATGTGTGCAACAAAATATATTAGCATTCTTATAGCTTCCATTCAAACTACAAGAGCAAATGTATCATCATAGTCAATGCCTTCTTATTGATTGTATCCTTGAACTACCAATCTGGTCTTGTTCCTTGTGATATTTCCTTGTTCATCCAGCTTGTTTTTTAAAATCCATCAGGTATCTATGACAGTTCTATTCTTGGGTCTTTTTACCAAGTGCCATACCTTGCTTATTTCAAACTGACTTAGCTCCTCTTGCATGGATATAATCTAATATGGATCATTTAGAGCTTCCTTTATGTTCTTAGGTTCAATTTGTGAGAGGAATGTCGTGAGTGCATATAAATTTCTCAGAGATAACCTGATTTGCACTCCTGCATTAGGGTAAGAGATGATGTTCTCAAGAGGATGTGAACTTTGATGTTTATATGGCCTAATCTGCATTCCTAGAGATGGTTCATCCAAGCAGTGATCCAAAGGAATATGTTCAGTAGGTGTAGCTTCATCAGTCTGGTTATCAGTCAGAGTAGTTCTCTCTTTTCTTGTTCCTCATGATCACTGTCAACTTCCTTAGGATATCCGGATCCATCTTCGGGTTGAAATTCAGGCTCCTTAGGAGCTCTTTCACTAGTGAGTCTTATATCATAATCTTCATCCTGCAGACCTTTCTCAACCAAGTTGTTAGATTCTTCAAAAATAACATGAATATGTTCTTCTACACACATAGTTCTTTTATTAAAAACTTTGTAGGCCTTACTATGTGGAGAGTAACCTAAGAAAATTTTCTTATCATCTTTGTCATCAAATTTTACCAGAGTTTCTTTGTCATTATTGTGCATAAAACATTTGCACCTAAATGCTCTCAGGTTAATGATGTTGGTTTTTTCACTCAAAGTAACTCATAGGAATTTTTCTCAAGAATAGGTCTAACCATGCATCTGTTAAGAAAGTAGAAAGTCGTATTGACTACCTCAGCCCGAAAGATCTTAGAAAGTCCACTAGCAATCAACATGGTCCTCCTCATATCTTTTACGGATCTATTATTTCTGTCTACAACACCATTTTATTGTGGAGTTCTAGATGTAGAGAAGTTATGATCAATGCCATGTGTGTTACAGAACTCTAGAAATTTAGAGTTTTCAAACTCAGTTCCATGGTCCGTTCTTATACTTAACATATTACAACGCATATTCTGTTGGATCATTTTGACAAACACATAGAAAATATCAAAAGTTTCATCTTTAGATCCCAAGAACAAAGTCCATTTATACCTGAAAAAATAATTTACAATGACAAATACATACCTCTTACCTCCTTTGTTCCTCACTCTTATTGGTCCACATAAGTCCATGTGAAGGAGTTCCAGAGGTTTGGAGGTGCTGAGAACCTTTTTAGATTTAAAAGGTAAACTTACATGTTTCCCTCTGACACATATATCACATACCTTGTTTGAGGAGAACTCAACTTTTGGTAGACTAAGGACCAAATCCTTTGTTGCCAACTTGTTAAGTTGAGAAAGACTGGCACGACGCAGTCTTCTATACCATAATATGGATCATCATCCACTATACTTAAGCATGTGTGCTTACTCTAAGAAAGAGAAATAATGGATATCTTGTAAACATTGTTATGTCTCTTACCTTTTAACAGAACTTCAACAAGATCAAGCTTAGTGACAATGCAGATTTTGGAGTATTTTATCTCATTTCCTTTATCACGCATTTTAAAATTCTAAGGAGATTATGCTTGAGGCGTACGAAATAATACACATCTTCTATAGCATGAATGAGTGACCTACCGACCTTGCCAATACCTATTATCTGCCTTTTTTTTTCTATTTTCAAATGACACACTCCCTCTTTGGAAGGCTGTCAGTGAATTCTTTTCTCCAGTCATATGTCTTGAGCATCCACTGTGTAGATACCAATCTTGATTGTTCCCTCTCACTTTAGCCTACACCAGAAATCACAAGTTAGTCTTGGGAACCTAAACAAGTTTGGGTCCCTTTTTATTTGAAAACGGATGAATCAAATCTCTTCTTGCTCAGAAGGGAAGATGATTAATAGCTATTTTGTTGTTAACCTTAATCCACTTAGTTTGGACAAGAGGCTTGGATTTTGGTTCATCTTCCTTCTTCCCATTTTTAGTAAAACCAAATGTGTTCTTAAAATAGGAATGAATTAAGGCAGGACAAGTATCTCTAAAGTGCCATACCTTTCCACAATGAGTGCACATTTTGTTATCAGAAATTTCTACATACTTTGGATAAAATTTAGGAACAGGTTTTCTATAGCCAGTTCCTGCTTTGTTAGCATCACAGTTTTCATACAGCTAATTTGTCACGACCCAAACTGATGGGCCATGACTAGTAACCGAGTCCTACCTGTCGAACACTCCTAAGCATGTGTCTAAGATATAAACATGAATTAAGGGTAGGTTATGGATAATATATGTCAACAAACTGTTGAATTATGTAAATAACATACGTAAGGAAAACACATATACATGCGTAAAATGGCAGGGCGAGCCAACAAGGCTGCTATAGACAACTATATATCCAAAACTGGAAGCTGACAAGGCCACATACTATACAACTATACATAACCGTCTACAAACCTCTAATAGATTGTACAAAGTATAGGACTGAGCCTCGTCATACCTATATATGTATGCAAGCATATCGTATCAAAATCCAAAGCAACTCCAGATAAAATGGAGCACACCAACTCTCGCTGATCAAGGATCCTAAGAAGGGGGACCGTTAGCTTGTCTACCTATACATTAGGGCATGAAAAGTAGGCCCCAGGAAATAAGGGCATCAATATGAATAATGTACTGAGTATGTAAAGCATTAAAATCAGTAGATAAAGACATAGATGAAACATGGAGTAAAGAATTCCATCTATAAGTCTAAATAACTTTGTGAGTCCTGAAACATTTATAATGTCATGCACGTGCGTATAAATGTCATATCATTCATAGGTATAAGTTTACATAATATCATCAAGCCTCTGAGGGCAGCCCATCATATCATCTCGTCCATTATGGGCAAAATCATCAACATATGCTAGCTGATCAGGTGGTGGTGCGTATATAACGTCGTAACCTTTTCCTATATCCCATATACATATAATATATGCGTATATAACACCATCTATTCATGAGTCAATGTACATGTATAAACAAATAAGATGCTTAAGAAATATGTTAATAAGATTTCTCGGAATGTTATAAGATTAATATGCCTCTCGGATAAACTTTTTCAACTGCGTATTTTCTGAGACCCACGAACAGAAGATATAATGATAAGTCACATGGGGAATCAAGAACATAGACAACCTTAGTACTTCTATGAATAGATTCATTTATGAAAATTGTGCATTTGTTCGTTTCGTTTGTATCATATAAATCATGCCAAAAAGAAAGAAGGGATAACCTTAACATACCTGATCCGATTCTCTTGACAATCCCTCTAACACACGACAATTGCGACAAAACACGTGACATCAAGATCAAAGTAGGAAAAAATTCGTATGATATTCTTGAGAAAGATTGCACCGTATTCCCTTAAAATTGCAAAATCTTACGTTGCTAAGATACTTAAGAAATCTTGTTGAAGATCCGTACTTACAATTTTGATATATTCACCTCTCTTTTGAATTAGAGAGGTCTTATACTTGAATGGGCATGGGCCCCACTTCATGTGGTGACTTAGCCACATAACCCTTTGATTTTGCCACCTTACCATATAAACTTAAGAGTCACTAATTTGGGGTAGTGTGCTGCCACGTTAGGGGGATTAGGCTTATCAAAATTTATAATTAATTAGCTAATCTCCCACCAAAAATCATTAATTACCCAGTTATCCACATAATTAAAAATTATCTCAAATTATTTAAAATACTACTCACTTTTAACACACTTTATGTACCCTACTGTCGTGGTCATGTGGTACCTTGTATGACATTAATCCATAAATACCGGGGTATTATAACTCGTACCGTATTTTATCCCAAATTGACAACCTTCAACAAAACTCATTTTCTTTGATTCGTTTACTCTGTAACCTTCACGACACTTATTTATCGCCTGTTATAAGTATCATTAATGCTTATAACATCAAAAATAAATCTCATCCCCGAGTCTACGTCGATTAACTTACAACGGAACTTTAACATACGAAAACACTAAATGTAGTATCCTTCCCCCTTAGAAACATTCGTCCTCAAATGTTTAACTCCCCGGGATTTACATAAATTTTGGATGAGTCGCCTTTGTAACAGTACTACTATAAACCCTTCCTATAGAAAACTCAATAATTCAATGCGACATAGGAGGACAATTATTAATAATGACAATGGTCTCACATGAGCAATAATAATACGAAACGCAAGAATCCATACACGTACCTTGAGGCTGTGATGTCTTAGCCGGATTCTTGTTTGGAAGAGGAAACAAGTGAGGATATTTAGACTTCATATCTTCGCCGGTTTTCCAGGTCATTTCTTCCACATTATTGTTTCTCCAAAGTACTTTAACCGAAGCTACGTCTTTAGTCCTCAATCTCCTAACCTGTCTATCTAGTATAGAAATGGGAGTTTCCTCACATGATAGCTGCTCTGTGACCCGAACGTCGCCAACTGACATGACTCTAGAAGGATCACCGATATATTTACGAAGCATAGACACATGAAAGACCGAATGTTTAGACTCCAAGTCAGAAGGCAAATCTAACTCATATGCTACCTGGCCTACCTTGTGTATGATCTTATATTGTCCAATATACCGATGGCTAAGTTTTCCTTTCTTTCTGTAATGCCTTTCATCGGTGATACCTTTAGGAATACCCAATCGTCAACCTGAAACTCCAAGTCTCGTTATCGATTATTCGCATAAGACTTCTGATGACTTTAAGCTGCCAATAGCTTTTCCTATATAAGCTTAATCTTCTTGATTTCCTATTGTACCAATTCTGGTCCTACTAACTTAGTTTCCCCAACATCGAACCATCATATAGGTGACATACACTTTTGTTTGGAAAGAGCTTTGTATGGAGCCATCTGAATACTGGAATGATCGCTATTATTATACGCGAACTCAATAAGAGACCTACCCTTGAAGTCTATCACACAAGTCTGTAGCATATCCTCAAGCATCTGAATAGTACGCTCAGCCTGTCCGTCTGTCTGGGGATGAAATGTCGTACTAAAATTTACCCGAGTCCCTAACACTTTTTGGAAGGACCTCCAAAAATTAGCTGTAAACTGAGCACCTCTATCTGAGATAATAGATATAGGGATACCATGAAGTCGTACTATCTCCTTAATGTAACTCATTGCATAATACTATGCAGAATATATAGTCCTAACGGGCAAAAAATGGGCTGATTTTTTAAGTCTATCAACAATCACCCATATAGAATCGAACTTACGTTGGGTACACAGTAAGACTATGATGAAATCCATATTAATTACTTCCCACTTCCAAGTCGGAATCTCTACAGCCTGCAATAATTTATCGGGTTTTTGATGCTAAATCTTAACCTGCTGATAGTTAGGGCACCGAGCAACAAACTCTGCTATATCCTTTTTCATTCTGTCCCACCAATATATTCCCCTGATATCATGATACATCTTTGTTTCTCCTGGATGGATAGAATAATGAGAATAATGAGCTTCTCCCATAACCTGGCGATGCAGCCTTGCAACATTATAGACACATAATCATCCTCGATATCCGATGACCCCATCTTCTGTTATCTCAAATGGTGTCTTCTCCTTCTGAAGGGTTGTATCCCTATAATGAGCTAACACATGATCCTCGTACTGGCGTTCCTTCACTTTAGTTACTAAAGAGAATGTTGCCTTGTCCTAAATAGTAATTCCTGTATCACCTGAGTCCAGTTTCCAAACTCCAAGACTAGCTGGCTGATGAATGTCATGAGCTATCCCACTTTTCTCTAGTTGTAAATATGACATGCTACTGATAGATCTACAACTGAGGGCATCAGCTACGACATTCGCCTTCCCTGGATGGTATAAAATATCAATGTCAAAGTCTTTCAGTAGCTCCAACCATCTCCTTTGGCGTAAGTTCAATTCTTTTTGCTTGAAGATATACTGAAGTCTCTATAGATATCAACATGAATGCCATACAAGTAGTGCCTCCACATCTTTAGTGCATGAATCACTGCGGCTAACTCCAAATCGCAGGTCGAGTAATTCTTCTCGTGCTTTCTTAGTTGTCTAAAAGCATAAGCTACAACCTTACCATGCTATACCAGTAGGCAACCCAATCCAACAGCTGAAGCGTCACAGTAGATAACATAACCATCGGTCCCTTTTAGGAGAGTTAGAACCGGTGCTGAAGTTAATTTGTCTTTCAATGCCTAGAAACTCTGCTCACAAGCATCAGTCCATTGAAACTTTTCTCCCTTTTGAGTCAACTTTGTCAATGGTGCTGAAATGGAAGAAAATCCCTCTACGAATCTTCTATAATAACTTGCCAAACCGAGAAAGCTACGAACCTCCGTCGGTGTCGTAGGTCTAGGCCAAGTCTTTACTACCTCAATCTGTTGTGTATCAACCCCGATTACTTCACCCAAATAATATGCCCAAGGAAAGCTACAGAATTCAACCAGAATTCATATTTAGAGAAATTTGCATACAACTTCCCTTTTTGTATAACTTTGATACGCAAATGATCTACATGCTTAGTCTTTGAACGAGAATACGCTAATATATTATCAATAAATACAATCACGAATAGATCTAGAAAGGGTATGAACACTCGGCTCATCAAGTCCATGAATACTGCTGGGGAATTAGTCAAACCTAATGACATAACACGAAACTCAAAGTGCACGTATCTAGTCCTGAATGCCGTCTTCGGAATATCCTTCTCCTTAACCCTTACGTAATGGTACTCGGACCTTAAGTCTATCTTCGAGAAACACTTGTCACCTTGCAACTGATCTAATAAATTATCAATCCTAGGGAGCGGATACTTATTTTTGATCGTCACCTTATTCAATTGTCTCTAATCAATACACATCTGGAAGGAACCATCTTTCTTCCTCACAAATAAAACTGGTGCTCCTTATGGTGATGTACTAGGTCTGATAACGCCTTTTTCAAGCAAGTCCGTTAGTTGTTCCTTTAACTCTCTCAGTTGTGCGGGTTTCATTCTATAGGGAGGAATAGATATTGGTTGAGTATCTTGTAATAGGTCAATAACAAACTCAATTTCTCGCTTTGGCGGAAGACCCGAAAGCTCATCCAAAAAAACATCGGGAAACTCATTAACCATAGGGATAGATTGAATGGTTGATGACTTTACTTTCATATCCTGAACCCTAACTAAGTGATAAATATAGCCCTTTCTGATCATCTTCCTTGCCTCAAGATACTAAATAAATTTGCCTCTCGACGATGCCGTATTACCTTTCCATTTCAAAATAGGCTTCCCTAGAAATTGGAATCGGACTATCTTTGATCTACAATCAACGTTGGCATAACAAGAAGCCAACCAATCCATTCCCATTATAACATCAAATTCTACCATATCTAACTCGATTAGGTCTGCTACTAAAGATCGACTATACAACCTCTATATACTCCGGCTAACTATCACTGGATCCTTAACAGGTGTGGACACCTCAAAAGGTTTAACCAACTCAGGTTTTATTCCAAACTTACTAGCAACCGACAGAGGAACATATGATAACGTGGAAACTGGGTCAATCAATACGTATACATCATATGGGGAGACTAATAACATACCCATAACAACATCAGGTGATGACTCCTGATCATGTCATCTTGATAATGCATAAATGCGGTTATGAGGACCGCTCGAGCTAGATGCTCCACCTTTGCCTCTACCCCGACCGATTGGTGCTTGTGAACCTTGCCAAGGGGGGCGTACTAATGATGACGAACCAACTACAGATCCCACTAACTGAACTATGCTTGTATCACCTCTCATCGGACAATCCTTTATAACGTGGCCTAGATAACCACAAGTATAACAAACACCTAACCCCATAAGGCACTGCTCGGCATGTTTTTTACCACACTAAGAACGTTGTGGCAATGGCGGCCTTATCTTACTTGACTCGCCCCTATACTAAGAAGTTGAGGCCCTAGAATTCTGACCAGGCCTTGAATATGTAGAATGATCAAATCTCTTATCGACAAACTGAGGGGTTGCGCTAGCTGATGGCTGGGCTGGATACCTTGGGTATTGTTGTCTCTAACCATCTCGAAACTCACTACAAAGACCCGAAGACCTTGCTCTCTTACTCTGGGCCCTATCATGCTCACGATTAGCCCGCTGCTTTTGCTTACGCTCCTCTACACCTTGAGAGTATGCTTGAATACGATAAATATCTATGCCTGGGTGAAGTGATATTGACATACAATCATTTAGCAGGTGCGGCTCCAACCCTATCACGAACCGGTGAACCCGAACCTCCATATTAGATACAATAGTGGGAGAATACTTGGCCAATGAATCAAACTGAAGACTGTAGTCCCGAACACTCATGTTACCATGCCGAAGCGTCAAGAACCTATCAACTATGGCCCATCTAAGCTCTGGTGGAAGATAATGACAAAGAAAAATGTCTATAAACTCCTGCCATCCTCACCTCTGGACAACTCTCAAGACTCATACCAATTAACTACAACATCTTGAAGTCTATAGGAAGCTAGCTCAACTGACTCAGTCGCAGTGGCCTTCATTACCTTAAATTTCCTCTACATCCTATCGATAAATACCTGAGGGTCCTCATTTGGATCTGCTTCAATGAATACCGTAGGGTCCAAATTAATCAAATCACGAACCCTCACATGGACGGACCTATCTACATAACCAATACCTACTTCCTGATGCCGAGCCTGTGCGACTACTAATCGAGTTAATAGCTGAATAGTATCTCTCATCTCCTGACTCGTTGTATCTAGAGGAGGAGCTGGACATACAGGGGAAGGCATTAGAGCTGGTGCCCCTTGAAGCTCATCTGGAGAGCGAGGGGTATGTGAAGTCTGAGATGGAATCTCACTATGAGAGTTCCCTTGAGCCTTGGTAACTCGTAGCGCTCGATTAGTAGTCTCACTCGCCACGGACTTGCCCTTCTGGGTCATTGTAGCTTTCTTCAGCATCACTGAAAGCATAACACATCGTTAGAAAAATGAATTCTTATATCGCACGATCTAAGATAAGAATGGAGGATAACATCCTAATGTCCTGTAGCCTCCTATCTATAAGTGTGGTGCATAGCACACCCATAAACAAGACTCTACTAGATACGGTCTATAGATAACCCTAGGAAAGAACTGCTCTGATACTACTTTTTCCACGATCCAAACCGATGGGCCATGACGAGTGCCCGAGTCCCACCTGTAGAACACCCTTAAGTATGCGTATAAGATATAAACATAAATTAAGGGTAGGTCATGGATAACATCTGTCAATAAAATAAACATGTCCCAACGACATATATACATATATATGCGGAAAACTATAGCGCAGGCCGACAAAGCTGCTATAGACAACTATATATCCAAAACTGGAAACCGACAAGGTCACATGCTATCAAGCTATACATAATCGTCTAAAGACCTATAATAGAGTGTACAAAGTACGAGACTGGGCCCATCATACCCATATACGTATATAAGCATATCGTACCAAAATCCAAAGCAGCTCCAGATCAAATGGAGCACACCAACTCTCGCTAATCAAGGATCCTAAGAAGGGGACCGTTAGCTTTTCTAGCTACACTTGCGGGCATAAAATGCAGGCCCCGGGAAATCGGGGCGTCAATACGAATAATGTACTGAGTATGTAAGACATTAAAACCAGTAGATAAAGACATAGATGAAACATGGAGTAAAGAATTCCATCTATAAGTCTACATAACTTTGTGAGTCCTGAAACATTTATAATGTCATGCACGTGCGTATAAATGTCATATCATGCATAGGTATAAGTTTACATAATATCATCAAGCCTATAAGGGCAGCCCATCATATCATCTCGTCCATTATGGGTAAAATCATCAACATATACCAGCTGATCAGGTGGTGGTGCGTATATAATGTCGTAACCTTTTCCTATATCCCATATACATATAATATACGCATATATAACACCATCTAATCATGGGTCAATGTACATGTATAAATAATTAAGATGCATAAGAAATGTGTTAATAAGATTTCTCAGAATGTTATAAGATTAATATGCCTCTCGGATAAATTTTTTCAACTACGTATTTTTCTGAGACCCACGAACAGAAGATATAATGATAAGTCACATGGGGAATCAAGAACATAGACACCCATAGTACTTCTATGAATAGAGTCATTTATAAAAATTGTGCATTTGCTCGTTTCGTTTGTATAATATAAATCATGCCAAAAAGAAAGAAGGGATAACCTTAACATACCTGATCCGATTCTCTTGACAATCCGTCTAACACACGAAAATTGTGACAAAACACATGACAGCAAGATCAAAGTAGGGAAAAATTCATATGATATTTTTGAGAAAGGTTGCACCGTACTCCCTTGAAATTGCAAAACCTCACCTTGCTAATATGCTTAATAAATCTTTTTGAATATCCGTACTTACAATTTTGATATACGCACCTCTCTTTTGAATTAGAGAGGTCTTATACTTGAATGGGTGTGGGCCCCACTTCATATGGTGACTTATCCACATAACCCTCTAATTTTTTCACCTTACCATATAAACTTAAGAGTCACTAATTGGGGGTAGTGTGCTTCCATGTTTGGGGGTGGGGGTGGGGGGAGGAGGGATTAGGCTTATCAAAATTTATGACTAATTAGCTATCTCCCACAAAAAATTATTAATTATCCACATAATTAAGAATTATCTCAAATTACTTAAAATACTATGATTATGTGGTACCTTGTATGACACTAGTCCATAAATATCGGATATTATACATCGAATCATATTTTATCCCAAATTGACAACCTTTGTCGAAACTCATTTTTTTTGATTCGTTTACCACTTAACCTTCACAGCACTTACTTATCGCCTGTTTTAAATAGCATAAATGCTTATAACCTCAAGGATAATCTCATTCTCGAGTCTACATTAATTAACAATTCAAAGCATCTGAGGATCTATGCCATTTGAATAGTTTAGATAGTTAACAATTAGCCCTTTTTAGATTTTCTTGCAAGACTTTATTCCTACATTCAGCATCACAAGATTATTTTTAGCCCTTTTTAGTTCCCTTTCAAGCTTTTTCTACATATCGCTCATTTTTTCCTTTCATGTGTATCAGGTGAATTCTCATTTTTAGAAGTGAGCTCAAGAACCTAGTTCTTAAGGTCTTTGACATGTCCTTCAAGAACAACTTTGTCAGATTTAAATTCTTTAAGATCAAATTTGACACATGAAAGATTGCTTATTGATTGATCATTTCCAGTACTCATTTTGTCTATTTTACTCATCACGGCACAATTATGGCCATTAGTTATTTTTTAGACATATCATGAATGATTTCTTTCAAGTTAGAGATACTTACTTGATTTGTTTCATTTTCAGTCTCTCAATCACTCATTGTCATCATTTCTATCACTTCTTCTTCTTCTTCTGTTTGGCTTTCTTCAATTGCCATCAATGCCACTTCAATGTTGCTTCCAAGGTCCTCCACATATCATGGACAGAGATGCAAGAGGACACCTTGTAGAGAATATTTTTGGGCAAACTTCTGTAGAGCAGATCCTTTGCTTTAGCATTTTTTCGAATTAGCTGACGATCATCATCATCATATTCCTCTTCTTTCTTGTTACATTTGGTACATTCACCATCCATTTTGGTAGGAATGATTTTCCATGACTGACAATTACCTATCGGTCAAAGTCAATGGCTTGAAGGAACATTTTCACACGCATCTTCCATTCATCATAGTGATGTCCATCAAATAGAGGAGGTCATCCAATATGCATTCCAAGTTGTATTGGAGGTTGTATCTCCACTATCTGATGTTCATCAATAACAGTATAGATACTTATGGGCTCATCCTCCTTCTCTTCCTCTTTATCACTTTCATTGTCCTCACATGCTGCTAGAAAGGCCTGTTTCATTGCTTTAATGAATCCTCTACCTAGAATTTTTCTTTGTTGGAACTATTTTCGCTCATCTTTTTCCGTTTCTCCTTTTCAACTCGTTCTTTCCTCCACTCAATTTCCCACATTGGGCAATCCTTGACCATGTTGTATATTTTTCTATACTTGTAGTACCCATCATAATTAGCTTTATCGATATGCTTAGGCTTACCACTGGTCTCTCTTTTAGATGCATTTTTGGAGTTCTTCATGAACTTCTTGAATTTAGCAAACATTTCTAGGTCAGGATCATCACTATCAGATTTATCTTCCTTAGATACCTTAAGGACCAGAGCTTTTTTCCTCTTTGGTTCCTCCTTACGCAGTTCTATCTTTCTCATTTCACGAGTCTTTAAGCTTCCAACCAACTCATCAAGTGAGATATTGTCCATCTCCTTGGCTTCCTAAATGGTTGTGACTTTTGATTCCCATGAAGTTGGAAGCATCCTTGGAACTTTTCTAACTAATTCTTATGAGGTGAGTACCTTTCCAAATGACTTCTATTCATTAGTTATTATCATCATCTCCTAGATGGGCTCAAACTCTTTCATGAAAAAGAACTCATAGTTTCTCATAAGTAATTCTATCATTGATCTCTTTACTTGGTTTGTTCCTTCATGAGCAGTTTGGAGTGCATCCTAGATCTCCTTTGCATTGGAGCAAGCTGATATTCTATCGTACTCACCAGGACCAAGTTCATAGATGAGGATTTTATTAGCCTTGGCATTCTTCTCCATCATTCTGAAATCTGTTGCCACACATTCATAGGGGTCCTTAGGAACTATTTCATTTTGTTTAGTGGGAGTTAATGGACCCTTGTTCACTATGGTCTATAGTTCGTAGTCTTCGGCTGTCAGAAAATCTTTCATTCTTATTTTTCACCAACTGTAGTATTTTTCATTGAACATGGGTGGCTTGGTAGTTGATTGTCCTTCATTAATTTCGGGTAGATCACTCATTTTGCTATATATCTAGGTGTTAGATGTATGTGTGAGTGAACCTGTTGTGATACCAATTGTTAGTTTGAGTGCCCTTATGAATTACTAAAGAACTTGGTTTAGTACCTTACACCTTAAACATTAAGTAAAATAAACAGTAAAGTAAAAATAGTAATTTTTACGTGAAAAATCATCCGGCTCAAAAGGTACAAAAATCACGACCTACTACATAAGAATTTCAACTTCAATTTCACTGGAACAATGAGCCGAATGTATCAATTACATAACTATAACTCAGTACTCTCGAGTACACATACTAGAACTATTTGATTTACAATTAAGTTACTCTAACTTGTAAAGCAAACACTCACTCCAACTCACTAATTATTTGTGATACTTTGATTATAACTCGATTTTCTAAAGCACATTCACTAGATTGACTTAAGAAGAACACAACACTGGTACTCAACTAGAGTGTGTAAAACGTAGTTCTTCAGTTGATGTGCAAAAGGATAATCCTAGCAGTCCAAAAGGATAGTATTTAAATTCCTTGGACTCCAAGATCTTCTAGGAGTTCTATGCGGAGTTAGCTTCTCGTTTGATAGGACTCCTACTGTTCCAAGGACTCCATAATTCTTGGGACTCTTGTCTCTCTCTTATTCATGTGTATCTTCTTGGCAACGACCCTTATCATATGTAGCAGTCTTCTTCCACCAAACTCGGACTTGCGTAACTTTGAGATAAAGTTATTATATTAGAGCTGTTAGTCAGCTACGTTGGGGACCTGATTCTTAGAACACTTCAATCGAACAGACTTTATTAATCATCAGAATCTCAATACTCAACAAGTCGTAAGAGAAAAAAATCATGTAATTCTCCAAATAACAAAGTGCAATTTTATTTTATGTGAGACGAAGAAAGTAAGTTGTAATATCTCAAATATGATGGTAATTAACAAGGACAAAATCTTACTGTTGTTTATACCGATAAAATGAATACATGACACATGCCTTTATATATAGTATATGATTTTGGTATAAACATATTGAATGTGAATAAATGCCGATTAAGAACTCGTATTAGAATCTAGTTTTTGAAGATAAATGAGTTGTGAGGTTGTATTTTTACCGAGTGTCACTTAAGTACAGAGTTCAAATCTTATCAACCACTTGTTTTGTTTCTTCTCTCTCCTTTTCATATTCATAGCCTTCCCCTCACTCTGCAAAAGAATTAAAGAAAAATAAATAATTAATTAGGATAGGGATATAACTTAGCTGTGATATCTTAGTTTTAAGATAACAAAAAGGGACTCTGAAAAAACACTCAGATACAGGAATGAAATCAAAGGGTTAACTGATCATTCAGATAACCTGAACTTAGCCATTCCTTACATTTTGCCAATTCACACCTTTGATTCCGCCGTTTCTTTCGCCAAAAATATCATACGCGTCAGAAAAAGACTCCTTTTCATACTATTTATTTATTTATGTTTACCAAAATAACATAAAACTATACTCCATTTAATATTAAATATATGTCTTTGTAGGAAGCTTCGGTATGGGTTTCTTTTCAAGGTAGTTTGAAGGCCACACCGTCCATTGCACGATCTCAAGAGATGAAAAACAAAAGGAGAAAAACAGACAAAATATAACAAACTAAGCATATATTAAAAATGAAAAGGGCAAAAATGAGGAAAAATAAGCAACCACAAATGAGGGGAATAAAATCTACTTTTATGTTGAGGAGTAAAGAGATTCGAGCAAACTCCAAAAACTAAGATTTTGTTCCATTGAGCAGACGGACGGCTGTGCACGACGTATTGTTTTTTATTTACTAAAATTGTACTATCAAACTACCAACTCAAGCGTAACCCTTGGCGGAGTCATTTGTAACTATGGAGTCATACTTTGAATTCAGCCCTATTAAAGTATTAATTATGAAAAAATAAAAATTACTACTAACATTATATCAAAGAAGATACCAACTACCGCATTAGTAACAACCGGGCCGGGCGGATGTAGTCAGAGGGAAACTTAGGAGTTCGGGATTCTAGTCTTTTTAAGATGTTTGAGTTCTGAATTAATAATTTATACACATTCAAAGAATTATTAAGAACAAAAATAAAGTTTGGACCAAAACTACAGGGTTCAATCGAAGCCGCAACCAAAGCTCTAGATCCGCAACTAGATATAGCGTGTAAACAATGGGTTTGCATTTTTGTTATAAGAACAAGATTTAATGTAAAAATATTAAAATTTGAACATATAATTTTGAAGTGCAATAATTTCGATGGTAAGAACTTAAATGTCGAACTTATCACATTTATATGTTAAATTCGCCTCCGCCTATTATAGCAATCTTTTTTTATTACCTTTTCTAACAATGTTAAAGGTATTATCATCCTTTAATGTTGAGCAACATGTCCCATTTAAGTGACCATGCATTTCAATTACGGAAAATAATAAAAATCCTTTTATCAAGTGTTTGAATATCAAGTGGGAGAAAAGACAAAGGGGTGTCTGTCTGTTTTTTTTTTCTTTTTTCAAAAGAGGATTAAATGCTTTCCATAATCCCGATGAGGAATTTCTGCAACAACAATAGTAAAAATGTTTTGATCGTGACTGAGACAAGAAATATTAAAAGCCATCGAGCCTTTGTGCTCTTTAGTCTTTACTGAATACAATTTCCATTATTATTTTCTTAAGAAAACGAACTATTTTTTTCTCTATTTTTAACCTACACTTCATCTAATAAACTTACTTTTTCTTCCCCGATTCCATTTGTCAGCATGTTGAATCATTTTGATTTTCGGAAAAAACAAATAAGGATCAGTTTAAATGTACACCCTAGAATGGTCTACATGTTGGGAATATTAGAGAATGTACTTTGTCTCCTACTAGTTACGTAAAATTTCCAGTGAAATTTATTCTAGTCTTGAACTACTCTATTCATTATTTTTAAAATTTTGAACTGAATGTCGAAAAATTTAACATTATTAAACATGCTATTTGGGTATCGTTCATACTTCCGTTATTGTCTTTGTATTTCACTACTAAAAAATGGGCTAAATTGGTCTAGAAAAATCGACCGAAATCGGTTGAAAATTGAAAAAAAGCGACCGATTTTCGATCATTTTAATTAGTTGGAAAAATGATGGTCGCTAACGTGTTACGACTGAAATCGGCCAAATTTTTCCGACTGAAACCGGTCGGAATTTTAAATAAATAATAATTTAATTTAAATATATAGTTTGTTGGTCCAAGAATAGGTGAAATTTTGAAGAATGACAAAAGTCCTCAGTCATAGACCATGTCCATCTTGTGAAGCACAGTCATGATCAACCTGTACATGTGAGATGCACGTAAAGGAGATAAGTCTTACTGATCAAGCAGCAATATTTCCCGATCTGATCGAAAATGTTGCATATTAGATAAGGAGAGAAAGTCTCCTTATATGAAGAGAACACAATCAAGGATAAAGATAGTGTTAGAGTTTGATATCATCATGAACTCTTCTGCGATAGAAGAGCAACAATTGATCCCAATCAAACTCGGATTACTAACATGTCAAATAACAGTAATTGTTCTCTTTTACAGTTATTGCACATACGCAGAAGTTAAACTAAATTGAGAGCAAAAGAGCAAGGCGATTTTGCAAGCAATTTATGTGAGATTTGAGTGTGCACTCCTGAAGCTACTTGAATGAGATAGAAGAACTAGTTCTATTGTGTCTTTCTTTTATTCTAGTTCATTGTAGTAGGTGGTTTGAAGTTGTACCTTTCAGCTTTCAAAGAAGCAATTGTATTAGGTACCTAGAGTATTCAAGTTAGACTTAACTTGAAGTTGTCGCAGCAGTTGAGGGTGTGTGCCACAACGGGATTAGAGTTAATCCTTAAGTTTACAAAAGAGTTTTTGTAAATGCAGTTTTTGGCTCATTGATTTTAGTGGAAGTTTGAGAAAATCCTACTGAGTAGTAGGTCGTGGTTTTTTTAACCTTTTGAGCCACGTATTTTTCACGTAAAAATCTCTATGTTCTTTACTTTCAGTATTTATTATTCCATAAACAGTAGTAGTTGGAACACCTAGAAGAACCAGGTTCTTCTATAGAGTAGTTAAGCGAAAATTGGGTACCACACAAATCACCCCCCCCTCTTGCGTGGCATTGACGCTTAAAATATCAATTGATATCAGAGCAGGTTATCCTTGAATAGGCTAACACCTTAGGAAAGATCAAATGAGTGTACCACCTGGAAACTAGGAAGGGCAATCCACTGCTAGGCCTCCACTCTTTAATGGTCAGTACTATTCTTGGTGGAAGAACAAAATGAGAGATCATATCATAGAAGAGGACTATGAACTCTAGGACATAGTCACTGATGGTCCATTGCAACTAAAAAGAAGAATGAGAAAAGAGTGGATGTGCCAAAGACAAGAGCCGACTGCACTGTTGAAGATTTGAAGAAATGGGAGAAGAATACCAAGGCCAAGAAATGGCTTGTATGTGAACTAGGTCCATACGAGTACAATATAATTCAAAGCTGTACTACTTCAAAGGAAATATGGGACACTCTACAAGTGGATCATGAAGGAACTCCTCAAGTAAAAAGATCAAGAGGAATACTGCTATATTCTCAATATGAGAACTTCAGTATGAAGGAAGGAAAATCTATCCAGGAGATGTATACAAGGTTCACAACACTAACAAATAAACTTAAATCTCTTGGGAGAATTATCCTTGAAGAAGACAAGGTTGAGAAAATAATGATAAGAGTCTTACCAGTAACTTGGAAAAGCAAAATCACTGCTATTCCGGAATCAAAGAACATTGCTACCCTCAAGCTGGATGAACTGATTGGAAATCTTACAGCTTATGAACTAAGAAGGCAAACCATGAAAATGAATTCACCCAAGAAAGAAAGAAGTCTGGCTCTCAGAATAGCTGAAGGTGCTGATCAGGAGGATGATGAAGTGGCTATGATCACAAGAGATTTCAAAAAGTACCTGATGAGAGGAAAGGGTTATTCAAGAGGTACAACCTTCAATAAGCCTAAGGCTCCTAAGAAACAGACCAACGAGGGCTGTTACAAATATGGTAAGACCAATCACATGATCAAGAACTATCCTTAATAGGAAATTGAGTGGAAGAAGGAAAAGGCTTAATGAAGGAATAGGAAGAAGGAACAGGTTCAACCCAAAAGGAACAAAGGATCAACAAAGGCTATGGTTGATGCTTGGGGAGAAACATCAGATGAAGACTCAGAAGATGAAGTTGGAGATGAACAAGCACTTATGGCCATCGGAGAATCAGATGATGAACAAAAGGTAAGTGTCCTTCAACTCAAAGACAAGATTAAATTCCTGTCTAAAGAAAGGTTGTCTAAACTACCAGACAACTGCTAGACTTCATTGATGAGTCTGAGATAATTAACAATGAGAAGAAAAAACTGTCTAGGGAATGTGTAATCCTAAAAGCCAAGTGCAAGAATCTAGAATCTAGGGTTAATGAGAGTGACAGTAAAAATGTTGAGTTGAAGAACCAGGTTCTTGAACTTGACAACAGTATCCTAGGACTTTGGTCAGAGAACTTAAAACTGAAACTAGGAACAGGTAAGAAGAAAGCTGATCACATTCATTTCACTCTAGAAAAAAACTTAGGAAAAATAAAGGATGAGATGTACAGGAAGGATGAGTAGATAAAAGTCTTAAAGAAGATCTAGGGAAGGTAAAACATGAACTAGACAGAACTTGCAAATGAAAAAGGCTTCTGATGCACTTTCCTGGCTACAAGAATATTACAATAGCAACAAAAGAGGACTTGGCTATGGGACTCAACCACCTAAATGGTATCCTAAAAACAAGTACCTTACTCTTCCTGAGAACAAAATCTGCACATACTGTAGCAAGACTGGCCATTACAAAAATGAATGTAATACAAAAGAAAAGGCCAGTCAAAAGAACAAAGTTTTTGTTTAAGAGAAAAATAGGCTACCTGGGTGGGCTAAAAGGAATTTGATTTATCCATTTGCCTATAGAAAGGGACCCAAACTAGTTTGGGCTCCTAAGACTAACACTTGATTTCTTTTTGCAGGTCCAAGTGAAGGGAAGTAGCCAAATATGGTACATGGATAGTGGCTGCTCAAAGCATATGACTGGAAGTAAGAACCAGTTCCTTTCACTTGAGGACTTAAAGGGAGGTAATGTATCCTTTGGAAACGGGAAGAAATGTGAGATTATTGGGGTTGGAAAGGTAGGTAAGATAGACTTATACTTCATTGAGAATGTCTACTTGATAGATGGCTTGAAATATAGCTTGATCAGTGTGTCATAACTGTGTGATGAGGTAACCTTGTAGCATTCATCTCTACCAAATGCTTTGTGATTAACCTTACCACTAACAAGATTGTTTTGCACGGAAAAAGAGTTAACAATATTTACATTGTAGATTTGACTACTCTTTTAGAAAATGAACTCACTTGCCTAAGTGTGTTGGATAATGATCCCCTCCTGTGGCACAAAAGACTTAGTCATGCTAGTCTGAATTAGCTACACAAATTAGTCTCCCAAGGGCTACCTAACATCAAGTTCAAGGAAGACAAAGTTTGTGAGGCTTGTGCAAGGGGGAAGCAAGTAAGATCATCCTTCAAAAACAAGAAAATAGTAAGTACAACCAAGATGTTGGAACTAGTCCATATGGATCTCTGTGGTCCAATTAGAACCTTGAGCAGAGGTGGAAAGAAATATGTGATGGTGCTTATTGATGATTATTATAGATTTACCTAGGTACTATTTTTAACATCTAAAGATGAAGCATTTGGCATGTTTGCTGCTTTTGTTAGAAAAACTCAGAAATAACTAGGTAATCAACTTACATCTATTAGGTCTGATCATGGAACTAAATTTGAAAATGCTAAGTTTGCTGAATTCTGTGATGAGCATGGTATAGATCATAACTCCTCTTCCCCTAGGAATCCTCAACAAAATGGAGTAGTTGAAAGAAAGAACAGGACTCTTGAAGACATGGCTAGGACTATGCTTCTTTCTAGTAAACTGCCCCACAACTTCTGGGCAGAGGCTGTAAATACTGCTTGTTACATTATCAATAGATGCATGACTAGACCCCTTGTAGAGAAGACACCTTGTGAGTTTACTTAAAGGGAGAAAACCAAATATATCCCATCTTAGGTCATTTAGATGCAAGTGCTTTGTGCACAACAATGGAAAAGACTCCCTAGGTAAGTTTGATCCCAAAAGTGATGAGGGAGTATTCTTGGAATATTCCTCATATAGCAAAGCATATAAAGTATTAAATAAAAGAATTTTATGTGTAGAAGAAAGTATGCATATAGTGTTTGATGAAACTAACATTTTTTCTGAGAGACAGGAACATGAAGATGAAGCCATTGGACTAGTAAATGATTTAACTGAATTCTCAGCACAGGTTAAAGTGGCACCAAAAGAAAAAACATGTAATGAAACATGTTCTTTCATCCAGGTTAACCTGACAGGGAAAATTGATCAAAGAGGAACTGAAACTAATCCTCTAAAAGAATCTATTCATGACCCTGTTCCTCAGCAATAGAACATGGGAGAAACATCTAGCAGAAATCAGATGGTTGTGAAATCTCACAAGTATCAAAGTTCTCATCCTATTGAGAACATAATCATTGATCCAACATCTGGAGTCAAAACTAGATCACAATTAAAGAATCTGTGTGCTTTTGATGCCTTTCTATCTCTTATTGAACCTAAAAATATTATTGAGGTTTTGCAGGATGCAGATTTGTCACGACCCGGATTTATCCCACCATCGGGCGTCGTGATGGCGCCTACTAATGTAGCTAGGCCAGCCAAAACATTACACATTCTCTATCCAACCTCAACAATATAATACTCTAACAATAATTAAATAAGTGCGGAAGACTTTAGGTTTAATAAAACGATATAAAAATGCGGAAGTTTGA
>MU774575.1:139306-174117 GCA_026770625.1 Nicotiana glauca
CTGGAACCTTCAGATCCCAATTCTGAGGTCATTTACTCAAAATTCCAATCCTAGTTTATTCTTTCAACTTTAAGCTTCCGAAATGATAATTCTCTTCCCAAATCAACTCCGAACTTCCCGAAATTCAGTTTCGACCACTCGTACAAGTCATAATACCTAAAATGAAGCTGTTCATGGCCTGAGCCTGTTAAACGTCGCGCTAGGGCTCAAAACGACCGGTCGGGTCGTTACAAGTATTCAAGTTAGAGTTAACTTGAAGTTGTTACAGCAGTTGAGGCTATGTGTCACAACGGGATTAGAGTTAATCCTTAGGTTTATAAAAGAGTTTTTGTAAATGCAGTTTTTGGCTCAGTAATTTTAGTGGAAGTTTGAAAAAATCCAACTGAGTAGTAGGTCATAGTTTTTTACCTTTTGAGCCAGGTGTTTTTCACGTAAAAATACCTGTGTTCTTTACTTTCAGTATTTATTATTCCGCAAATAGTAGTAATTAGAACACCTAGAAGAACCGAGTTCTTCTATAGAGTAGTTAGGCAAAAATTGGGTACTGCACATCATAGTTATTTGTTGTAATAAATTATTAATTTATTTAAATAAATAAATTTAAATTCAAAATTTTCGACCGACTTCAGTCTGAAATTTCAAAAATCTGGAGATTTCATTTCAAATTTCCGACTGAATTCGGTTAGAAATTTTGAATTTTCAAGCAAAAAAATAATATTTTCGACTGATTTCGATCTGTTTTCTGGGTAAAAACTCGGCAGAATATGCCTACTTTTAAGCTACATCACTTGCCAATTACAACCAATATCCATCCTATAATGGTAGCATTACATTGTTGTCATACAACCATAATTAATCATTAATAACAACAATTAACTAACAGCAATAACAACAATTATCTAACAATAATAAAAACAACAACAACAATTAACCAACAACGCTAATAATAACCACAACAACTATACAAATGTTTAATAACAAAATTATATCAACAATATAATCATCATTCAAAACTAGTTCCAACTAAATATTGACAAGTTCAATACTCTGTTTAGCGATGTACACCATTCAATGAGTGATTTATATTGTATTATCTCCATCTTCACTACTAAAACCTTCATTGTCGGCATGACTCGAAGGATCACGACGAGAAGGATTAGCCCATGGGGAAGGCTCACGAGACAGGGGAATGCGGAAAGCACCACTAGCAAGAAGATTCGCCAGCAAACCTTGAAGGAGATAAATTGTTCGTCCCTCTTTTCTAGCTAAACTTGAAGGGTACCAATTGTTCATCTCTCTTTTGTTCTCCAGCTATTGTCTCTTCAAGCTCTACTATCAGCTTTGCGATCTTCTGTTCCATAGACGAGATAGTCGACCTATCAACTGCCTAGCCTTGGACGGAAGTCCTTATACATTGCAATCCAGCCTTGTAGTGCCAAAATTGTCTCTCTGGAAGGATGTATGTTATCCCCTTTTTAGGACTACCGAAAACAACCAACCATATCCTCTGCGCTTCTTCGTCTAAAAGGGTTGGTCGCTCGCCTTGCTTATTCGGTGGCGAGCTTGATGTACTCCTTCATATTAATCTTGTAACAACTCTTTATTTTGGAAGATAAAATATTTATCCATCTATCTATCTCTCTCTCTCTCTCTCTCTCTCTATATATATATATATATAGAGAGAGAGAGAGAGAGATAGATAGATGGATAAATATTTTATCTTCCAAAATAAAGAGTTGCTACAAGATTAATATGAAGAAGTACATATATATATATATATACATATACATATATATATAATATATATATATATATATATATATATATATATATATATATAGTAGTTATGAAACTTACATATGCACTCTCCGCGCGGCCTCGACCCATTTACTTGGATCTGTCGGTGCCTTCTTCTTCCGGATGCGAGTCTCCATGAAGAACTCATCATGGGTCATCTTCCTCCCATGCTTATTTTCCTACAAATATAATAAAGCGTGTTAACTAATTTAACATATATAAATATAGTTTGATAAAAATAGATTTAAATATTTTAAGGAATTACCAGTAGTCTCCTTGTAGCCCCCATGCTCCTTGCATCCACACAGTGCAAGGAGCCACCCTTCTCAGATGCTCGGGCCTTATTTCCCTGCTTACTCTTTTTTTCAAATTATATTAGCATAATTAGTTAAGTCTAATTTTCTAAAAGCAATAAACATTAATAGAATATTATTACCCCATAAATTAATAAACCCTAAATTTCTAAAAGCAATAATACTAATATAATAATAAATTAAACAAAAACACCAGTCTCCATGAAGAACTTATCGTGAGTCATTTTTCTCCCATATTTTTTTCTTACAAATATAAGAAAACGTGTTAACTAAATTAATATATATATAAATATAGTTTGATAAAAATAGATATAAATATTTAAGAAATTACCAGTAGTCTCCTTGTAGCCCCATGCTCCTTGCACCCACATAGTGCAAGGAGCCACCCTTCTCAGATGGTCGGGCCTTATTTCCCTGTTCACTCTTCTTCTCGAATTATATTAGCATAATTAGTTAAGCCTAATTTTCTAAAAGCAATAAACACTAATAGAACATTATTATCCCATAAATTTAGTAAACCCTAAATTTCTAAAAGCAATAAATACTAATATAATAATAAATTAGGCAAAAACCCTGTTATACATCCAACTACGATATTCCATCTACATAAATAAATTCAATTAGCTTATATGATTCTATCATTAATAATATAATTAGACTCGCTAGATAATAAATTAGTTAAGTTATTCAATTAGACTAATTCAATTATACTAACTCAAGTTCATAATTTAAGGTAATTCTATCGTTAATTTGGATTTTATTAAGAACCATAAGTTCATAATTTTTAAGGTAGTTCGTTATTTATACCTTAAGTTCATAATTTATGCCTTAAATTAATTTATACATTAAATAATTTAAATGCACTAATTTAAAATTCTATTAAGAACCATAAGTTCATATTTTAAAGTAGTTCATAATTTATATATTAAGTTCATAATATATATCTTAATTCTAGATCAAATGTAGTTCATACCAAAAACCCTAAAAAATTAAAATTATAATTTTAGGTAGTTCATTTCTAAATCTAAATCTAATGTAGTTCAAAACCATATTTAATCGCACAAATCGTAAATTAACAAAAACCCTTAAAAATTTACATAAAATTATATTTCGAAAATTAAAAATTAAAAATCTAATAAAATAGATTACTAACTTGAACAACAATTGTCACGACCCAAAATCCACTAAGGGTCGTGGTGGCGCCGGACACCGCTGTCAGGCAAGTCAACTAAATAATCAATTAAATTCTCTTTTTAATTACCTTTGAAGATCTAGGAGTTTTCCTTCCTTTTTTTCATAATTAAAACAATCTCTACGTCAATTCAAATTAAGTAATATCTATTAGTACACATCTTTCGAAAATCATCTCAGAACTCGGTATCACAAGTGCATGAGCATCTATTGATAAGGAAAATAAAATACAACATCTGTCCGAAATACATTGGACAAAGAATAAATAATAAAAAATGCTGAAAGGAACTACACTAGCTGCGGGTCACCTCGAACAATGCAGCTCACCTAGTCCCAGAATCATCCGTGCTGCTACGCCTAGTAGGCCACTAGAGATACATATATCTGTGCAATAAAAATGCACAGAAGTGTAGTATGAGTACGTAAACCACGTGTACTCAATGAGTATCCCGCCTAATCTCCAAGAAGTAGATACGAGATGGTCAATTTTGACACTTACTAGTGGTCCAATAATAATATACTAAATATGTGAGGAAATCAGGGATTTTATATATCGGTTCTAACTCACAAAGCTGGTGAACAGACAATACACATTCAACAAATAATGAAGGATTTTTAAGGTTTACTTTTCTGTATTTTATCAATTTATACCAAGCCATGGAAGTCAGCATCAACGTATAAAATTCTCAGGCAACGATATATAAATCATGCGCAAATCATGCCGAGGCGACGGCCCGCTCCAACAGAAAAAAAATGTGCACTTGCCGAGGGTTGACGGCGCGCCTATATATGCATCTATTTAATCTGCCGAGGCATTCGGCCCATTCCAAAATAAACACATAGAGACATTCAATCAAGAAGCCAACATGGGGCAATTATTCAAAGAAAAGCTAATTCTCTTTTAACAATTTACGAAAATGAGGTTTAGATCCTGTTAAAAATTTATTTACTATTTTGATGTGGTTTAAGCAATTCAACTATCCATAAGATTATAAATAATCAAAGTATAGCATGCTTTTGGGTCTTAGACTACCCGAAAATAGCATAATAATATCTACGGACTCTCGTCACCTCGTGCGTATGTAGCCCCCATAAATAGGAGCACATAATCAATTATTTCACCTATGGGGACAATTCCCTCTTACAAGATTAGAAAGGAGATTCACCTCGCTCCGAAGACTCATAACCGGCATTCTACATTTCTCCGAAGACTTGCACCGATGCACAATGCTCCAAAACTAGCCAATGATTATACAAATCCATTAATATATGCTCAATTAAACTTTACAACCCAATTTGTAACAATTCCTAACCTCGAACGAAAAGTTAACAAAAAAGCCCTTAGGCCCACGTGCTCGAAATCCGAAATTTCTCAAAGATAGAGTTTACCCACGAACTCACGAACTCAAATATAAAATTTTCTCTAAATTCCATACCCAAATCATGGCTAAATTTCAAGAATATAATTTTCTAGGTTTCCCACCAAAACCGCATTTTTATACTAATTTTCATGCCCAAATCCATACATAATTGATGTATTCAACTCAAAATAGGTGGGGGATAACTTACCTTATCATTGATGATGAAAATCTCCTCTTGAAGCTCCCCCAAAAATCGCTCAAGCCATGAAAAATGAGAGAAATGAACTCAAATCACGATTTTTAAACATCCATTCTGCCCTAGCTGTTTTCGCACCTGCGGTTCTTTGACCGCTTCTGCGGTTCTGCAGGTGCGGTTAAAATGCCGAATTTGCGGTCTTCCCTAAGCCAACCCTTTCTCGCTTCTGCGACGCATCACCCGCAGACGCGGTCCCACTTCTGCGGAACTCCGACCGCATCTGCGGCCCTCTCCAAAATACTCCAATCCGCTTCTGCGATCATTTCCCCATAGATGCGGTCCCGCTTTTGCGGAACCTTGACCGTATCTGCGGTCCTCAAGCCTTAGACCAAAAACCGCTTCTGCGGTCAACCCACCGCAGAAGCAAAAACACCAGCAACCAGATTCCTTCAGCTTGTCCAAAAATAACCACCTGGAATCTACCCGAGGCCCCCGAGACCTCAACCAAACCTACCAACCAATCCCAAAATACGTTACGGACTTGTCCGATGCCTCAAATCATATCAAACAATGCTAAAACCATGAATTATACCCCTATTCAAGCTTTATGAACTTCAAAGTTTCAAACTTCTACTTCCAACATTTAAACCTATCAAATCACGTCCGATTAACCTCAAATTTTGCGCACAAGTCATCTTTGACATTACGGACCTACTCTAACTTTTGGAATTGGATTCCGACCCCGATATCAAAAAGTCCACCTCCGGTCAAACTTCTCAAAAACCTTCAAATTTCTATCTTTAGCCAAATGGCTCCAAAATGACCCACGGGCCTCCGAATTCACTTCCGATCGCGCTCCCAACTTCAGAATCACCATACAGAGCTAATACCAGTCTCGGAATTCAAAACGGACATCGATAACACTGAAATGCACTTCAAACCAAACTTATTAAATTTCTTCCGAAATGCCAACTTCCACAATAGGCGCCAAAACGCTCCCGGGTCATCCAAAACCCGATCCGGGCATACGCCCAAGTCTAAAATTATCATACGAACCTGCTGGAACCTTCAGATCTTGATTCCGAGGTCGTTTACTTAAAATTCCAATCTGAGCCATTTTCTCTAACTTAAGGCTTCTGAAATGAGAATTTTTATTCAAATTTAACTCTGATCTTCCTGAATTTCAATTCCGACCATACGCACAAGTCAATATACCTGAAACGAAGCTGCTCATGGCCTCAAACTGCTGAATGATGTGCTAGTGCTCAAAATAACTGATCGGGTAGTTACAAAAATGGCAATGGTAGTGGTGGCGGCGGTGCAACAGTGGTAGTGGCGGCGGCAATGGCTTAGGTGTAAGGCCCTGTAAAAACTTGTACTCAAAACTTAAAAGCTCGTAATGCCAAATTATGAATATGTGTTAGGAATGTGCCGCAGTTCGGACCCTTTTGTAATGGTCTATGCATTTAAAAATCAAGAATCAAAGTTTTCCAGAAAAGTGCAATTATGCGGTCGTATACCAGGTATGCGGACCGCATATCTGTCGCAGAGTGAGTTAGTATGTTGGCCAAAATTGAAGCAACTGTGCGGTCAATTATGCGATTGCATAATCAAAATGCGGACCGCATAGTCGTCGCATAATTTTCTTGGGATTTTGTGAAGGTCAGTTCTACGGTGCATTTTGCGACCGCATAATGTGAATGCGGACCGCATTACTACCGCAAACCCAGTCAGTGTGTCCAGTTTGGGGACCATTTTGCGGTCTATTTTGCAGACCGCATGTCGACGATATAACTCGGGGCTCCAATTTTCTAAGTTTCAAACCCAACCCCCTATCGTTATATCTGATATAATAGATCATTTTGAGCATATTTCTTAACATTTTTAGAGTGAGAGAGAGGGGTCTGAGGGAAGGTACTTCCCATCAAATTACTCCATGAAACCTTATTAGATCATTGAAGATAATCAAGTGAAGGACCTAAAATTTCATCCCAAGAGGTAAGACTTCATCACCTTAGCTCTTATTTTTACACATAGCTATAAGGGATCACTAGTGAGATAATTCATGGGGATAATGGGGATTACATCGCATGCATGTGTTCTTGAAGAATATGGGTAATTATAAATAAAGAGGCATGAAGGATGGACTAGTGTAATCTTGCATAAAAGAACAATAAAGCCTTAATGGACACTAGACGCTAGATAAAATGCTTAAGAGAGCTTAGATTATGATCTTTTCTTGATTATGAGTCAAATCGTGCTGCATTGCTTAAATACATTGAAGTGCGAACACTTCGGAACATTATAGGATTAAGGAAAATTCGGTTGAGGTATGTATGGCTAAAACCCCATTTTATTAGAAATTGAGCTCCGTTGGCATTTACACAAGTGTGGTAAGACTAGAATTGGTTGATGTATTGATTGTTATTTCACATTAATTGATTCGCATGTGTATATATATATATATATATATATATATATATATATATATATATATATATATATACACATGCGAATCAATTAATGTGAAATAACAATCAATACATCAACCAATTCTAGTCTTACCACACTTGTGTAAATGCCAACGGAGCTCAATTTCTAATAAAATGGGGTTTTAGCCATACATACCTCAACCGAATTTTCCTTAATCCTATAATGTTCCGAAGTGTTCGCACTTCAATGTATTTAAGCAATGCAGCACGATTTGACTCATAATCAAGAAAAGATCATAATCTAAGCTCTCTTAAGCATTTTATCTAGCGTCTAGTGTCCATTAAGGCTTTATTGTTCTTTTATGCAAGATTACACTAGTCCATCCTTCATGCCTCTTTATTTATAATTACCCATATTCTTCAAGAACACATGCATGCGATGTAATCCCCATTATCCCCATGAATTATCTCACTAGTGATCCCTTATAGCTATGTGTAAAAATAAGAGCTAAGGTGATGAAGTCTTACCTCTTGGGATGAAATTTNTGTGAGTAATATTCTATGCTTGATATTTAGAGAAGTGTGAAGAATACGAATCATGTATTGAAATGCCTAGGCTATAAGCCAAGATTAAAACTGAGATTATTATGTTAACTATGTGAAATACCTATGCTTGCAAGTGTGTGCCTATGACCATAAAATTGCAAGATGGACATTGAAAGTGGAATGATGTGACAGCTGTGTCCCTAAGTGCCAATGAATTGATGTGATCTATGTGAAATAAAGATTCAAATGAGACGATTAATGAGAAAGGAACAACACCTAGGTAAGTCGGCCTAGCCGATCGGGCCGTGATCAGATACCATACCGCGCACATGGTGGTAATGTGCAAATATTGAATTCCGGAAAAAGGGAAATAAAATGGTAATTGAGGTATATGTCTCAAATGAGGCAACCTAGCCGATCGTGTCGTGATCGGACTCCGCTCAAGATAGCGGTGTTGTTGAGGACAATGATGAGCATATGAAAGAAATACCCTAAACTAAGTTATGGAAATTATGTGGAAGGTTATATGGTTCATTTATGTGATGATGTGATGTCCGGTTAAAACCTTTGATTTACTCTTGTGATCTCCTTGTTCTTGCTTGATAGTTCTTTCTGTGTAAAATGGTATTTAGTTATACATACTAGTACTATTCCATGGTACTAACGTCCCTTTTGCCGGGGGCGCTACATTTTTAAATGAATGTAGGTGGCTCCATTTCGGATAGTGCCGATCGCGCGTAGCGGATACCTTCTTCTCAAAGTCTTGGTGAGCCCCTTCCTCCTTCAAGGGGTTGTATTGTATATCTTTTGTTGTTGTGGACTTTCATTTTTGAGGTACAGTCGGGACCTTGTTGTCGGCATTATCATACTTATCTTTTGTATCCTTAGAGGCTCCGTTGACATATGTGTGGGTTATGTACGGGTGTTGAGGGGTCCATAAACTACGTTGTTATTATAAACTCATGCTATCTATAAACTGTAATTTATGGGAATTTCGAAAACTATCTTTAACTACGGTTTAAGCCTGTAATATAAAATGAATTAACATGGTTGAGTGTATCACCTTTTCCCTGCTTAAATAAAAAGGAAGTATGACTATCTTATTCATGAAGAGTGGGGTAGGAAGTGTGTGATAAGGCTTGCTAGGTTGCGTTCACTCGATCGAGTGTCGGTCGCGCCTCTCGAGGTTGGGGCATGATATTAGGCATTAGAGAGGAGTGGTGGGGCTTCGTTATCTGGAGGTGGATGACTTGATTTTGGGTGGCATTAGGCCAAAAATCTATGGGAAGGGAGATGGATGAGAGATAGAAGAGAATAGTTAAAAGATAAAAATGGGGGAGTTTCTCGTCTGGGATGATCAATTACAAAATTTCCGATCGATTTCGGTTGGTAAAGTTAAAAAATGTTTGATTGTTTGACCTCACCAATATCGACCAATTTCGGTCGGTATTTTAATTTATAAAATATTAATTAATGAACAAACCGGCCGACTTCGATCAATTTTATTTAATCATATAAATATATTTTAAATAAATAATATCTAATACTTCATATATATAAATATTAAATATTATTTATTTAAAATCTATTTATATAAAGTTGACAAAAATCGACCGACTTAGGTCGGTAACTTCATTACATTTATATTTTAATTATTTTAAAATTATTTTCTGACCGAACTCGGTCGAAAAAATTTAATTAAAGCTTATTTCGGTTGGCAAATTATATATATAATTTTTATTATATTAAAAACATATTGCCTTGGGAGGGTAAGCAGAATTTCTAATTTACCGACCGAAATCGGTCGGTATATTTGAAAATATTTAATTAAAAAATATTTTTGTAGGTAATATATAAGTATGATCATTTCTTGATCAAATATTGACCAATTCCTGATCGAAATCGGTCGGAAATTTTATATATTTATTGTGGGACCACTCTTTCTGTTGTTAGAAATATTTTCTTTGACTTTTGCGACCAATTTACTTAATTTTCGACCGATTCCGATCGTTTTTTTTCCAACTTATTTCAATCAATAATCTGTGGACGAATTTTGACAGTTTTCCAGTAATGCTATAAGCATATGGATTCAGAGGCAAACACACTTTATAGGGGTCATCATCTTATCGACATCGGAAAATTTAGGCATGCAAAAACTCTCTCTCTCTCTCTCTCTATATATATATATTTACAAATGCATACCTTCAAGAAATAATCAAAATATTAGCATGGGTCCCCTGTACTATTGAATGTCATGGTGCCATCATGGCCAAATTCTTGGTTTGCCTCTCCATAAAATATGTTACGACGGAATCTAATTATGCTTTAATAGAACTAGAAGGATGACATATAAATGAACTATTTTGTAAATCTTAGGCTCCTAAAGGAAGTCGAAGGCCTCGAAGCTATTGCTTCAAGCAACTATATGAACTCATGACTTGATCTATTCACTATTCTCGTTAGAAAGGAGAAAATATAGTGTTTGGTAATGCAAAAACTTTGTTCTAAAGATGGTAATGTTTTTTAGTTTTTAATTATATTAAAATCTAGAAAAATAATTTTTTCACACAGAAACTGAGAAATGACTGGCGTTCACTTAGTGGAGAAAACATTGTCACATAAATCACAACTCTTATTTAATACTACCTTTTTCAGAACACCTAGGCATGGTCAACATTTATTATATCAGAAACGTTATTTTCGTGCCCTATATATCTTTTATCTTTGCTGTAGCAATGTCAATATGTATCTTATACCAACTTAATATGAAAAGTATTAATGATCCAAAAATCGATTTTCTTAGAGATAAATGATAATTCATTCTTACAAACGCCACCTTTAAAGGCTCCCCCCCCCCCCCCCCCTCCCCCTTTTTTCCTTCCTTTTCTGTTCTCTCCTTTTGCTTTTTAGAAACAAAATAGAGTCATTATTTGATCACTTATGATACAAAATTTTACCTTTTGTTCCTGCAAATTATTAATTATTATATGCGTATGATCGAAATCCAAAACCAGAAGTTATACACGTGGACATTTTTATAGTCGTCACAAATCATTATTAACCGAAAGGAATAAAAAACGGATACTTCAAATTTTTAGTTTACCAACTATCTCTTAGAACATAAGTGATTAATTAAGTCTGTACAAAACTCTCTTAAATAATCCCTTCAACAAAACAATTACTCTAAAGAAAGAAAAAACAATTAGAAGATAGAGTTCTAGAGGGACGCAAAAGACAAAAAAGAAAAAAAAAAGAAAGAAAAAAAAGGAAACGCCATGCTTCTCGCATGCACTTAAGTTAATAAAAATGGGTTTTTGTCTTTTTTACAAATGAACCAACTAATGATTATCAATGATTATTTCCAGTGGATAAGGAAATTCTTAGTCTCCAATGGCTTCTCTTCTTAAGTTTGACTATTGAATAAGTTCTCAATCAAATATATGTTTAATAAGTTTGTATTTTTTAAAATAAAAGATGTTTAAAGTATATTTGTAATATATACAAATATAGAATTTTTTTGTATATGTGTCTAATGATGTGCATAAAAATATCCAAAAGAATTTTGGGAAGGTGGCATATGGAGACATTTCTCATGCCTTTTCTAATTTTAAGAGGCATATATATACTTGTGGTCCTAAGAGCATATAAAGCAATAGAAAAATTATTAATCATCTTATTTGAGATTAAGAGATAGGATTATTGTAGTAAACTAATCCTTCATAATAGACTAGACCCACATATAGAAATTATAGAATATTAATTAGTCTTCTTTATATGATTAAACAGATAAAAGCAAAAAAAATATAAAGGTTGGTAGTGCGAACAATATTTTAAATTCCACGTCGGTCATGGATGGTATAAATTTTAGTTTATAATTTCTGTTGTCTGACTTATTGAACTCACAGGTCAAAGCTTTTATCTTAAAGTTCCATTTAAATTACATAATAATTATACTCTACCATAATAAAATATTTTTAACTCTCCAGAATTCTATTTGTATTTATAAAATAGAGTTAATTAGAAGTGCAGCTCCACTTGTACTGGTATGCGATACGTACGTACTTCTAGATTCAATAACCAGGTGACTAATTAAGAGCACAAATTAAACTTTTATTGATGTATTAAGACAGTATAAAATTTTGACCTTATACCTTACGCACATAAGAGTTTTTATACGTAGAGAAATATGTGAATCCTTTCTTTTTCTTTATTTGTCTTTTAGGTTTTTTGTTTTAAGGTTAAATTTATTTACAGATATTGGAAGCAAAAGGATATAGTATGATCGTTAAAAACTCGAATGAAATGGTAAAACAGTGATACTCCATTCAAAGTTATTGTTAGAAATTATAGTTTAAATATAATTAAAATTTTAACAGTTTTTAAAAGTTTAAATGGTAGGGTGTGCCTTTACTTGAATGGATATGTCTGTTTCTTTTGTATATTAGTCTCTCGGCACGTGTGTTTAACCAAAAAATGGAATTTTAATTAAAGCTATAATTTAGATGAACGCGGGTTACTGATAATCGAAAGAATGTATAAAGAAAGTAATTTGGATAGCAAGAATATAATCAAGAGAGAAACAATGTATTTTCAGATAGTGTTTCGTGTCCCTACATTTGATCAGTTCTCTCCCTTTCATAGCTATTTTGGAGATATGCGTTTTGCCTTTGCTATTTTGAGCAATTAAAGACACTGAATGCTACGTTACATAATCATTACAGATTCTCTAACGTTTTTGGTATTTAATACTCATTAAATACTGTATCTGGACTCTCGTGTGCTGTCAGATTCATTCCCTTTGATTCTTGGGCTTAAATGACTTGAACAAGTACAGGTGTTGACTCTTTTTGAATAACCGCTCGTGCCTCTTCCTTTGCCTTCTGCCCGTATCTATTGCAACTCGTGCCTCCTTGCCAGTCGTAATTCTTTGACCAGTCTATGTGTCACGACACGTCATCTTCATTCCTCTTTAATATGTAAATTCAATTTTTCCCAATACAGATAGTCCCCCACTTTTCATTTATTCATCAGTTGAATATTTAGGAAGTGGATTTCAATAAAACGAGAATTTTTTTCACCATTAATGCTATGAGAGAATCGACGCTTTAATTATCACTTCCATTTAATGTGTTTCACATGTTTCACCTTCTTATTAGTTCTGCAGTTTTGCATCACTTTTTTAGGCTTTGTTTACGACTTTCCTGTTTACGAAGCGTCAGTTATCATTATTATGGTCCTTCCATGACGGTTGCTTATCAATATAAATATAACTTCCTTCTTTGTCTTTACCACATAAATTTTATCGAATATTCGATTTCCCAAATCTTTGTTTGCTTCTTCTTTGTATCATCCTTCTTTACTATGTCTTCATCAAACCCTAACCCTAGGAGAGTTCCCATAGTTGATACCTTCCCTAATGCCCCCGTTAGGAGCAGAAGGGGAGGTAGACTTCGTAATTTAGGGTTTGTTCGTGGTGGTTCTTCTATCCCTTCATCTAGTTCTGGCCCTTCTTCTAGAACTAGGAGTTCACTTTCACACAAATTTTCTTCAAGAGGTAAAGAACCTTCTGAACCTCTTCGTGAGCCTACAGTAGAGGAGATAGTTCCTACAGAACTATCTTTTTATCATGACAGAGTATCACACCTCCTTTTTTACATCTACCCCGAAGGATAAAGTATATAAGGGAGTTTTTCCATTTAAAGTGACATTATTCGAAATGGGATTATTTATTCAATTCAGAGTCGCCACTTGGGATAGGTTTGGCTTTTGGTGTCCCTAGTCACCGATTTATCTTGAATCCCAGATCGAGGAAATTTCGACTTCCCGAATGGAGTCTGCGAACCAGAAATTCTGAATAAGGAATTCTGTTGACACGAGGGAAGGTGTTAGGCATCCCCGGATCTCGTGGTTCTAGCACGGTCGCTTAAACTATTATAATTGGCTAAAAATCTGATTTTTAATACATGTCATCCTATAGTTCAATTTTTGAATTAATTCTTGCTTTTAATTAATAATTTTTTTAAGGAGATTGAACGTCGTTTAAAATATGTTTTTGGATCACGTCACATGAATTGCACCCGAATCCTCGACACATTTTATTCAACTTTTTAGGATTTGGATTTAGGTCACATGAAATGCACACCCGAATTTAGGAAGGTAAATTTATTAAAGAACGCGCCTAAAGCAACTAACGTACCATTATCTTTGTGGGAGGCCATGAAAATTCGCTAAATGGCATGTCCCGAGTTCTAAATATTTTTTTAAAAGAAGTCATCAAAGAGGGCCACGCGGTTTGCGATTTTATTTGGCGCAGCGCACCTCGTTTTATTTTAAAGGCCATCCTAAAAGAACTATTATTTTCTATTAAAGTTTATCTCTAAAAGGTCTAATTAATTAATAAGTGAATCAATTACTATTAAAAATATGCAAGGGACTCGGGCTTCAAGATCAAGTCCGAATTCAAACAAAGAGATCTTCATTATTAAGGATTCTTTTAATTCAAATTCGCTATCTAACTTAAAAGCCCAAGTCTATAATTCAAATTTTTTACAACTATCCAAATCCAAAGTTTAAAAAAGTAAAATAAGACTTTCAGCAGTCATTCAAAATTTTGGGCCTCAAAATAAACCCCATACAAAGGCAACAAAATTGGGCTTTAAGCCCAAGTACGCATAGGCCTCCAACCCAATGGAACTTAACTGATGGGCTTGGTGATATTCTGGGTAGTGATTATGTAACTGGGCCAAGTTAGGCCCAAACTTACGGCCTGTGCAGTCCAGGCATCACTTTGAATCAAATTGAAACTTGAATTACTATGTTAACTGATTTTAAAACCAATAGTGATGCAATCTATGGGCTAATACCAAGACTTAGATTCTGATTCATACAAAACATGAATTAAAATTGAAAGAAAACATTGAGAGAAGACGTTTTGAGATGAAATTTCATGTACTAATAGCATAGCAATATTTTATCACGTGAACTTCGTAGACTAGCAGAGAATCGATTTCACAAACAGGCCTGAAATGCACTATCTTATTAGCTTAACTGAAACCAAACTCGCCTATAACTCGTAAATCATGTGAGACTATTGAATTCTTAGGCTTAACTAAGTAAATGACTTCGATACTCAAGTCACAGGATCAACAGGGGGTTCTAGGTCGATAAACATGAAGAAATGTATAAACTAATACTGTAATTCAAACTAACATTTTCTTTTAAATTCCAACTAACAAAATACTACAACTAAAATCAGCTACGCTAAGCAAGCACCATTGAATATCCTACTCGTATAATTTCTGAAGTAAAAGGAAAAACAGTCCAGTTATTACAACCATCGGAAGTCCAGGTTCATTAGATTTCAAATACTACTATTTTATAATCTAACATGTAAACTAATGTGCACACAATTAAACTAAACATGAAATTAACATGAGTAATTTGTCATTTATTCAATAATTCGAACACATTTGTGGATTTAGTTCTTTACACATCATTTGAGGTTGAAGAATACCTGGAATTAAAGCAAAACAAAAAGTGAGGATCAGCCCAAACAAACAACAGAACAACAAGTGTAATTCAGCAGGGAATTATCAACAATAGCAGAATCTCAACAGCTAATCAGCAAATCAATAAACCACCCAGTAGACTGATACTTTCAAAATCAGAGTAGAAATACCACGAATAGGAACTAACTTGGCAAAATCAAACCATTTTTGAATCTATGAATGTTTGGAAGATGAAAAACTGGGCAGATCTAATTTAACAGTATTTTTTGTAGAAGTTTTCTACTATTTTTGTTTTTTTCCAGAATTTCTAAGATCAAGATGAACTTTCTAATCTCAGATTTTAGTTTTTGGTTTTGAATTTGAATTTCAAATTTTTTAGCCTTGAAAACTTGTTAGGTAAGGCAGTAGAGACTGCCTATTATAGATAAAAATACTAGGGGCTCTTTCAGATTTCATTTTACACCTTTAGTCCCTCTTTTATTTCAATTTTTTGCTTGAAAAGTCCTTAAAAGACTGACTTGTGTCTCAAGTCTTAACACTAAGTTACTGAAATTCTATTTTGAACCCAACTAGAAGGTATTAGGGGTTTCTAATTCATGTTACTGCAAGATTCTTATTATATAAAAAGCCTATACTACCCTTGAATTCAATCTGAGATTTCCAACCTAACAAACTAACCCTCAACCCAGTTAACCTTAGTCCAAACTAACCATGGTTATTCAATCAAGGGTTGGGGTATTCAGCTATATCCAAACAAATCTTTAAAAAAAAAATTTAACTAATCATATTAATTCTAATTATAACCTAGGATAATCAGTAAACTAACAATTAACAATAAACGAACAGGATTAAAATCAAATTAACAGTAATATCTATGGATCAATTAATTGAAACCAACACACAATCAAACAAACCAGAAAAATCAAAGAAAAACAGAACAGAAATTAAACCAAAATAGAAACAAAAACAGACTTAAAGGAGCAAAAATCAATTAAAACCCTAAGAATTCTAAATCAATTAACAAGGAGAACAATTGATCAGGGAGGGAATATCACATAGAAAATAAAATGAAAAGGAAATCTTACTGATTTTGATCTGACTTTCGAACTTAAACCCCAAACGATGTTATTAGGCTATTTTGGGGTCAATCAAACACTTGAAAATCCGAGCCAAGCCGAAATTCCTTTGTACTTCGAAACTGAACCCTAAATCCAGTATTCGAGGGGTTTTGTCTGGATTTGAAAGAAGGCAGTTTGAGATATGGAGAGAGGGTGTCAAGGTGAGTCTAGGGTATAAGTTTGGTTGGGCTTGGAAGCGGCGCCGCCACCAGAGAGAATGGCGGCAGCTAGGGTTTTGAAATTTCGGAGACTTCCAGTGAGATTTGAGTGGGGATAATGAAAGGGTCGTGATGAGGGGGAAGAGAAGAAGCCTTGGTATGAATTTGGAGGCCGTTTGATGAGTTAGGGTTTTGGAGTCAGATCTTCTATTCAAGATTCGAGGAATTCGGCAATGATTCGAAGGAAAGTAAGGTTGGATTCGTAACGAGGAGGTTGACATAGGGTAGTGGTGTAAATTTGGACGAGTATGGGTGATCGCCGCCGCCGTGGGGCAATTTCCGGCGACGGTTTAGGGCGGAGCCGGCGAGGTTATCTCTGATGAGAGAGGGAGTGAGAGAGACGGCTTGGGGGAGGGGGTAGGGCTTATCCGACACTTTTATATTAAAAGCACCCCATTTTCTCGACCGTTAGATCAAGAAACATAGACGGTCGAGATCGAATGCCACTAAAATGGGGTCGTTTTGGGGTAACAAGAGTGGACCGAGTAATTTTGGGTTTGGGCTGGACTGGGAACGGGTTTTGGATGGTTTGCGCCAATTTTAGAGGTGTTTAGCCGGGTTTGGTCCAACAAATAAGACAATGATTTTCTTTTAATTTTCTCTTCATTTGTTTTTTTTTTATCACTCATTTTATTTTTATTTTTTGTTAAATGCAACATTAATAAAAATAAAGACCTGACTTAATTCTAAAATTAAACTTATTAAAATTCTAAATTTAACTAGATCCTAATTTAAAAAGAGAATTAAACAAGAAATCGGAATTAAAGGAAAAAATAAAAAGGACTATTTTTGTTATTTTCTTCTATTTTTGTAATGTTAATTAACTAATAACAAAACTAAAATGGGTCCTAAATGCAAGCATGCTATTTTGTATTTTTTATGAATTATATCAATTAAAAATGCACCAAAAATACAAACAAATACAAAATCATGCAATTAATTCCTAAAAATCAACTAATAAAAGAAAAATTCTAATTCTAAGAAGTCTATAGGACTAATTTAAGCGAGGCAAAAATCACGTGCTCACAGCTGCCCCTCTTTGCTCGGAGACACAAAGGGTTTTCGGGCAAAGATAAATGAGCAATTATGAGAGATTTTTTGCCTACTTGACACTCCAACTCCATGAGAAGCATTTTTGAAAACCGTCTGACCGAACCCTGCTTCAGAGGTTGCCTACATATCCTTGGCTAAAAAGGAATCAGGTCAGTATAGTTCTGGAAGGTTTGGTAGCTGGGACTACCAGGAGCTGTGATTTCACTGCTGTTGCTACTGCTTGCTGACCTCCTTATTACACCAAAAAGAAAATCAAAGCTAAGCTAGCTATGCCTATCAACTATGAGTTACAAGATTCCTATCTATAAATCTTTTCAAGCTTGATCTTGAGTCTTAGATGATTTTGTTGTGGACTCCGATCTGAATCTTGATGCTCGTAAGTTGTAGGTGTTGTTTCTCTCTACAGCACTGAGTCAAAGCGGAACATGCGTAGCTTGTGACTTCAATCACGTTCTGAGAAATCCGCACCTTTGTTCGCTTCAACATTTGAATTCATTTCTTTTTATTCTTTTCTTCTTTTCTTTATTCTGGATTAAGACTCATTCCATCAGTCATCTCGCATCCTGTGCCTCGAGGTCAAACCTGCTTAAAATACCAAAACAAACAAACGAACGAAATTTTTCTGCCCCAGTTTTTACTGGGAAAATTTCGTGAGTTAGTTGTGACACATGTCTAAGCAATAAAATCAGGATTATGTATCCTTGGGAATGAAGCCAGGTTATGCTGGGAAATGGCCGGGTTATGCCGAAAAAGAAAAAGGCCCTCGGGTTATGTCGGGGAGGTCCGCGGGTTATATCGGGATAAAAGAAAAAGGTCCTTGGGTTATGCCAGGGAGATCTGCGGGTTATGCCAGGAAAAAATGTCCTTGGGTTAGGCTAGGGAGATCCACGGGTTATGCCGGGATAAAAGAAAAAGGTCCTTGGGTTATGCCAGGGAGGTCCGCGGGTTATGCCGGGATAAAAGAAAAAAAGGGTTCCTTGGGTTATGTCAGGGAGGACCACGGGTTATGTCGGGATAAAAGAAAAAGGTCCTTGGGTTATGCCAGGGAGGTCCGCGGGTTATGCCGGGATAAAAGAAAAGGTCCTTGGGTTATGCCAAGGAGGTCCACGGGTTATGCCGGGATATCTAGGGAATGGGGCCAATGCTACCATGAAGATTTTTTTTCTTTTGGGATTTTTCATTTTCACTTCTTCTTCTTCTTTCTTTATTCTTCTTTTTCTTTTCTTCTTTTTATTCTCTTTCTTTTTATTTAGTAAAACGCATGAAAGAATTTGGGGAAAACTTCCCTATTTGGTCGGTTCCCTGCTGCAAAGCTGTTTCAGCATTTGCGCATTTCTTTTCTCTTTTGGGGTTGCACCTGCTTCTTGCGTGATTGATTTGAATTACACATGTTTTAAATTTCAAACAAAGAAAAATTTATTAGTATGAAACAGTGGTTGGTTTTGTGGCCTCGATCATCTCAATTGCTTGATCCCGGCCCAGTTTCCGTTGAGAACTTTGCTGCTTGCTGGTTTTTAGGATTTCATGATGACTCGCCCGCGTGGGCTCTGACCTTTCACTTTATTCTGCTCTTAGAACCTTTGTCCCTGATCTTCTTTCTTCTTCAATATCTTTTGCTTTAAAACATCCATATTCATGGTCATTCAGGATTGGCCTGACGCACCCGCTGAGGCTGGGTATTTTCTTTGGCTTTTGCCAGGCGAAGCCATATAAAACTAGTCCTGCCACCTTTTCTTTGTAATTATCTTGAAATTAGAGTTAAACCGAAAGGGATTCAAAGAAGAAGTATACAAAAGGCAAGCATATGAGTTTAAAGAGAAGCGTACCTTTCGGGAGAAAAGAAGGACTTATCTGGGGGTGCATGCTGGCTCCAAATGGACATGACATGCTTCTTGGACTGGATGCCCGACCCATACAAACTTTCCAGCTTCTCGTGAACCCATTGATCTGTATTTCAAAACCAGGGAACCTTGCCAAGACTCTTTTAGTGGTGAGATGTATTCTTTTCGGCCGACAACGCCATTTGCGGGTTTTCGCTAATCGACCTCTCTCATTTCTCTTATCACCGTCGCCCGATAGTGCTCTTTACGAGTTTTCACCAAATGGACTCTCTTATTTTCAAATTCTTTACTCACCGTCGCCTTATGGTTCCCGAAGGTTTTCACCGATAAGACTCTCTCATTTTATTTCTCTCAATTTGGACTATATCAGATTCAAACAATGTTGCTGTTCAATTCCCACACCTTTGCCAATTGATCAGAAGGACTTGGACAAGGTTTTGGGTAAAAGAATTTTGGATAGAAGTACAACTTTGGAACCATTTTGGTGGATTCATAGTCGAACCAATATATCATCTGCCCCAGTTTCAACTTTTGGGGGAATTGAGATTTTTGTTTTGGTGTGACTGAACCCTAGAGAGAGGCTGCCTATGTATCCTTTCGGAATCAAGTCAAACGTAGTTCAGGGAAAATATTTTGTTTTGTTTTCTTTTTTTTTGTTTTTTTTTCTCCTTTTCTTTTCATTTTTTTTTCATTCTCTTTTTTTTTTTATAGTACTTCAGGGTTCCAAAGAGGGTAATCAAAGAAGAGTAACCGGCTCAAATGGGTTTGCGAAGGGTTGATAGTAGTTGGATAGCGAGAAGAAAAGCCTTCGTCATCTCAAATGCACAAAAACCAACACCGCAGAGAGCCTATACATAGTACCTTTTTACTGCATCCGCATTCACAGTTGTTTTGGGATCATTTCCTTCGATATCTCCCAAATACAATGCTCCTCTCGGCAATATTTTTCGGATGATGTATGGACCCTTCCAATTAGGACCGAATTTTCCTTTTGCTTCCTGATGATGAGGAAGAATGCGTCTTAACACGAGTTGCCCCACTTCAAAATTCCTGGGACGCACTTTCTTGTTATAAGCACGGGCCATTCTTTGTTGGTATAACTGCCCGTGACAGACCGCGCCCATTCATTTTTCATCGATTATGGACAATTGTTCCAGCCAAGTCTTGACCCACTCACTGTCCTCAATTTCTGATTCAACGATTATCCAGAGTGAAGGGATTTCTACCTCTGCAGGTATAACAACCTCAGTTCCATAGACCAACAAGTATGGGGTTGCTCCGACCGATGTACGCACTGTGGTGCGATATCCAAGTAATGCGAAAGGTAGCTTTTCATGCCATTGTCTGGAGCTCTGAATCATCTTTCTCAGAATCTTCTTGATGTTCTTGTTTGCTGCTTCGATGACACCATTGGCATTAGGCCGGCAAGGAATGGAGTTTCTATGTGTTATTTTGAATTGTTCGCATACTTCTTCCATCAAACGACTGTTCAGGTTGGCAGCATTGTCTGTGATGATAGTTGTAGGAATGCCAAAGCGGCAAATAATATTAGAATGCACAAAATCGACCACAGCTTTCTTGGTGACTGACTTAAGAGTGATGGCTTCAACCCACTTCGTGAAGTAGTCAATAGCAACCAGTATGAATCTATGTCTGTTTGAGGCTTTTGGCTCGATTGGTCCAATGATGTTTATGCCTTAAGCAACGAATAGCCAGGGTACTGACATAGGATGCAATTCACTTGGTGGTGCATGAATCAAATCACCGTGCACCTGACACTGATGGAATTTCCGGACAAAGCTGAAACAGTCTTTCTCCATGGTTATCCAATAATATCCTGCCCGAAGGATTTTCTTTGCCAAAACATACCCATTCATATGAGGTCCGCACACTCCTGCATGTAGTTTGTGCATAATTCTTCTGGCTTCCTCGGCGTCAACACATCTCAACAAATTGAGGTCCGGGGTCCTCTTATACAAGACATCACCAGTCAAGAAGAAACCACTGCATGTCATCTGATGGTTCTCTTTTGATCTCCAATAGCTTGCTCAGGGTATTCTTGCGTTTTCAAAAACCTTTTAATGTCGTCGTACCATGGCTGGATGGTTGGCTCTGCCTCAACCGTGTTACAATAACCATGATTTTCCTTGATTTGGATCTCCAGAGGATCAATATAGGCATTGCCTGGGTAAGGCAGTATCGAAGCCAGAGTGGCAAGTGCATCAGCTAATTCATTGTGACACCGAGGGATGTACCTGAATTCTATCGACTTGAACCGCTTGTCGAGATCTTCCACATGTTGCCGATAGGGAATGAGCTTAATATCTCGGGCCTCCTACTCTCCCTGGGCTTGCCGGATAATCAGATCAGAATCCCCCATGATTAATAACTCTTCGACACCTTGGTCAATTGCCATATTAATGCCCATGATGCAGGCTTCATACTCAGCAGTATTGTTAGTGCAAAAGAACCGAAGCCTGGCCGTAGCTGGGTAATGCTGACCAGTGGGTGTGATCAAGACTGCCCCAATTCCCACACCTCTGCGTTTATTGCTCCATCAAAGAACATTTTCCAAGCATGAGTGTCTTCAGATATTGCTTCTATTGAATTTACCTCTTCATCTGGGAAGTAAGTGCTCAATGGTTGGTATTCTTCGTCAACCGGATTTTCAGCCAGATGATCTGCCAACGCCTGGGCTTTCATTGCCGTGCGAGTGACATAGACTATGTCAAACTCAGTGAGTAGAATCTGCCATTTTGCTAACCTCCCTGTGGGCATTGGTTTATGGAATATGTACTTTAATGGATCCAACCTGGTTATGAGGTAGGTAGTGTGAGCTTGAAGATAATGTCTCAGCTTTTGAGCGACCCACGTCAGAGCACAATACGTTCTCTCCAACAGAGTATATTTCGCTTCATAACTGGTGAACTTCTTGCTCAAGTAATAGATTGCCTGCTCTTTCTTTCCAGTTACATCGTGCTGCCCGAGGACACAGCCGAAAGAATTTTCCAATACCGTCAGATACAAAAAAAGAGGTATCCTTGGCTCTGGTGGGACCAAGACTGGAGGATTTGACAGATATTCTTTGATCTTGTCAAAGGCTTCTTGACATTCATCTGTCCACTTGACTGCTGCATCTTTTTTCAACAACTTGAATATGGGCTCACTTGTGAAAGTCAGTTGAGCGATGAACCGGCTGATATAGTTTAATCTACCCAACAAGCTCATCACGTCCTTCTTAGTTCTTGGAGGAGGCAAATCCCGGATAGACTTTATCTTTGTTGGGTCTAACTTGATACCTCTCCTGCTGACTATGAAGCCTAGAAGTTTGCCCGATGGAACTCCAAATGCACATTTAGCCGGGTTCAGCTTCATATCATACTTGCGCAATCGTTCAAAGAACATTCTCAAATCTCGAACATGGTCATCCTGAGTTCGGGACTTGATGATTACGTCGTCCACATACACCTCTATCTCCTGATGCATCATATCATGGAAAATGGCGCTCATGGCCTCATATAGGTCGCTCCAGCATTCTTCAGCCCAAATGGCATAACCCGGTAATAGTATGTACCCCAGGGTGTGGTGAAGGCCATTTTCTCTGCATCTTCCTCATCCATCAACACCTGGTGATATCCTACGTAGCAATCCACAAAGGACTGTATCTCATGTTTGGCGCAGTTATCAACAAGGATGTGGATGTTGGGCAAAGGGAAATTGTCTTTGGGACTTGCCTTGTTCAAATCTCTGTAGTCCACACACACCCGGGTCTTCCCATCCTTTTTCGGAATTGGGACTACATTAGCCAACCATGTAGTGTACCGAACTACTCGGATTACCCCTGCTTTCAACTGTTTCGTGATTTCTTCTTTGATCTTATCACTGATGTCAGTTTTAAACTTTCTTTGTTTTTGTTGGACCGTAGGGCAATCGGGGAAAGTTGGCAACTTATGCACCACTAAATCAACACTCAGCCCTGGCATGTCGTCATACGACCAAGCAAACACATCTTTAAACTCAAACAGGAGTTGGATTATTGCATCTCGGGTTTTCTTATCTGTGTGAATGCTTATCTTGGTTTCCCAGATTTCCTCAGAAATTCCCAAGTTAACCGGCTCAGTGTCATTCAAATTTGGCTTAGGTTTGTGCTCAAATTGTTCCAGTTCTTGATTTATTTCCCTAAAAGCCTCTTCTTTATAATATTCCGATTCTTGGTTCATTATTTCACAATTAGACACCGTGTTTGGATCTGGGCATAAAGTCCGTAAGCATGTCATGTTATTTTAAGCCGCATTATTATAACTGAAAAGAATATAAAGAAAATCAGAAAAAATAAAGAGAAAAATGAATGATGAAATATTGATTTCATTTCTTGGAATTTGGGAAGATAACAGGGTTTACATTGGGAATTTAAAGACAATAAACTAAAAGAAACGTCCGAGTTACACCCTGGAATAACTCAAGATGCAGAAAAAGTAGTAGGACAGGTCTATCGGGACTCCCACCTAATCGGAAATGGCATAGCCTTCCAATTTTGAAGCTTGGCGCTTGGTCCCATGTACAACACCTCAGCGGTGCTAGTGTCCTCTCCTGACTGAACCATGTGGGTTTCGTAGAGTACGTTTCTCATTGACCCACATATTTCTTCAATTTCTTCAGCCGTGAAAATCTCATCGTCTTCCTCTTCACTGTACTTAGGCTGGACAAAGGTCTCATACAGATGTGGCAATAGCTGGGGCAAGACCCATCCTTCCTTCTTTCTCTCATCTGCCTATTTTACATCATCTGGGGTAGGTGGAAACCTATCCCGAAGAACTTTTCAGTCATAGGCAAAGTCACTAGCTCAGATATGCCTTGCAGAGACTTTCCAAGTCCTTTTCCCGGCTTGAAACCATGTCTGATCATCGCCTTTGCCACCATGATCGAGGCATTGGATAAGAAAGGTTGAGGGCAGGGGTTTCCTTCTTCATGCTGATCACCCACCACAACTTCAAATGCTTGGTAGACTATATGCTCACTACCCTCCCTAGATTCTAAGCATGGGACAGATGGGTCCCGATAGATCGACTGTTAATCTTCTCCATGGACCACGATTTCCTGATCCTCATATTCGAATTTTACCATTTGGTGGAGGGTAGAAGGCACAGCTCCATCGGCATGGATCCAAGGCCTTCCCAGAAGAAAATTATAAGATGTATCCATATCCAGCACTTGGAATGTCACCTCAAAATCCACCGGTCCGATGGTCAAGATTAGGTCGATTTCCCTAATGGTATCTCTTTTGATGCCGTCAAAGGCTCTCACACAGACATTGTTGGGACGAATTCTTCTAGTCCCGATTTCCATACGTTGCAGTGTGGAGAGTGGGCAAATATCAATGCCCGAGCCTCCATCTACCATAACTCACTTTACATAATATCCCTCACACTTGACGGTCAAGTGCAAGGCCTTGTTGTGAGCAGCTCCCTCTGGAGGCAAGTCATTCTTGCTGAAAGAGGTTTGATTGACAACAAAGAATCTTTCTGCCATTCTTTCAAGTTGTTCTACCAAAGTTTCAACCGGCACATAGGCTTCATTCAGAGTTTTAATCAACACCTTTTGATGTTTAGGGGATTTCAACAGTAATGACAGTAAAGACACTTGTTCAGGACATTTTTCCAGCTGATCGACCACCTCGTAGTCATCCATTTTTATCTTTTGAAAGAAAACTTCCGCTTCCTCAGCACTCACAGGTTTCTTAGGCAGGAAACACCTTTTGGCAGCATTGTTTACCTCTTCTATGTTTGAGTACTTTTCGGCTGGAACATTTTCTGGAAGCCCTCCCAGGATCTCTTTCCCTTTATACGTAACCACCGTCTGATGGTAATTCCATGGCACTACAGCAGGGTTAGTCATAGGCTTCTATGGTACGCGTCCAATAACCACTGGCTCACTCAGCCGAGGTGGTTTGATTGTCCCCCGCACCACATAGGATTGCTTGGGTACGTACACTTGTGTTCCCTTTTTCACTTCTAATTTCTTTGGAGGGCTCACAATCAACTTCTTTTCTTGATGGCCTCGCGGGATATAGAGAATTCCATCCTTGGGAGGTATCACTTCTATTTTGTCTTCATCTTTCTTTTCTGGCTCCGCCTTGGTGACTTTGTTTTTCTTATCCCCTTTATCTTGCTTTGGGGAAACCTTTGGCTTTCTTTCTGCGTGAGCAATAGCAATGATGGCTTTTAATGCCAGATCGAACTCTTTATCCTCATATATCATTCCAATCACAGGTCCATTATTGTAGGCTGGCAAAGGATTGTTGGTCACATTTGGGACCTCCTCTTCCCTCAGCACTGTCTTCCCCTGCTCTATCAAGTCTTCCATGGCTCTTTTCAACGTCCAACAGTTTTCTGTATCATGCCCCTCAGCTCCTGAGTGATAAGCACATCGGACGCCCCGCTGATAAGATGGTGATTCTGGGTTTTGCCTGTTTGGAGGTATGGGCTGAAGCAAATTCATTTGAACAAGCTTCGGGAACAGACTAGAGTAGGGTTCACCGATCGGTGTAAAGTTTGGTCTCCTGGGTGGTTCCCGAGGATGGAAATTATTCTGCGGAGGTCGAGGATTATAGTGGTTCTGGTGGGGAGGCTGATTTCTTGGGAATGGAGCTTGATTTCTATTGGCATGTGGCTGAGGCCGGGCAAAGGGTTGAGCATTCATGACCGCATAAGGTGGAGGAGCATAAGACATATCATGATGAGGGTAGTAATGTTGAGGGGGTTTTTCGGAAAACACAGGTCTAGGAGCCCGGTATCTTCTTGCCCCTGATGCTGCCATAACCGTTTCCTCTTTCTTTTTACCTTTGGCCATTCCTCCAGGCCCGCCTTGGATGGCTTGGGAGGTTGATCTGATGGCCGACTGACTCAAAATCCTGCCCGTTTTCAGACCGTTTTCTACCATTTCCCCGATCTTAACCGCCTATGCAAAAGGTTTTCCCATGGCCGACATCATGTTCTGGAAGTAATCTGCTTCCTGGGCCTGAAGGAAGACAGTGACCATTTCTACTTCATCCATGGGAGGTTTCACCCTTGATGCCTGTTCACGCCACTTAATAGCATATTCTCTGAAACTTTCCGAGGGCTTTTTCTTCAAATTTTCCAAGGAGTTCCTATCTGGCGCGATGTCGATGTTGTATTGAAACTGCCTTACAAAATCTCTTGCAATATCGTCCCAAATGTGCCATCGAGATATGTCCTAATCCATATACCATTCTGAAGCTATGCCCACCAAGCTTTCTCTGAAGTAAGCCATTAACAACTCCTCTTTTCCGCCAGCTCCACGCAGTTGGTTCCAATACTTTTTAAGGTAGGCAATAGGGTTGCCATGCCCATCATACTTCTCAAACTTCGACGTTTTTAATCCCATGGGCAGGTGCATGTGAGGGAACATGCACAGATCATTCTAAGAAACACTCTTCTGGCCGCTTAAACCTTGCATATTTTTCAAACTCTGTTCTAAACTCCTCATCCTTTTTGCCATCTCATCCTGCTCAGGCATTTTAGGAGTTTTTTCTTATGCGGGTGTAAGCTCAAATGAGGGTGGTTGGGAGTAAGTGTATGTGGGATATTGAGGAGGATCCGCTTGAAAGATGGGATTTTGGAAAGTGAAGGCCGAGGGATCAAAAGCGGGCCTAGGTAGTGACGGCTGTGTGGTGGCGGAGCATGGTGGAGCGGTGAAAATATTGGGGGTTGCTCCTGATGTGAACACCTGGGGGCGTACCTCAGAAGATGTTCCTATAAAGTGAGCAGACGGGGTATTTGGGTGACTGATGGGGATGTTAGAAGTACCCTCGATTCTCGGGAACAATTCAGTAAAGCCAGGGATAGAACTTAGAGGCTCCCTGCCATTAGTCCATGTATCCCACATCTCCATCATTCAGAGACGTAGTATCCGATTTTCCTCAGCTGTGACAGACTCGGAGGCCGGGGTCCCTGAGATGGGGCTGTCTTCGGTGATGAGAACTGGTGGCAAAGTCATTTTAGACGACATTTCTATACTTCCTTTTGATCTGGTAAAATATTGATGCGATGCCAGTTTACCAAAAACCAATCACCGTTTCTAAAAACCTAAGCTGGATATTTGCAGCAACAATGGTTAGTTCGAGACAAGTAACAAATAGGTAACCGCACACTGGGGTGTGATGCACCTATACAGTTAAATGAGTGTCTACATGTTTGCCACAGTTGCATGCATGGTCCCGGCTTTTCTTCCCGTTTCTTTTCTTTTGATTTTTGTTTCCTTGCTTTTGCTTTCTGGTTTTCTCTCATTTTGATTTTTCTTTCCACTCCATTTTTCTTTTCTTTCTGGCCTTTCTCTTTTTGTGTTTCTTTTCCACTCTGTTTTTCCTTTTATTTCCTTCCCTCGTATTTCTTTTTTTTCTTAGGGTTACGGTCGAATCTTATGGAGATTGCCTACGTATCATGACCCTGCATGAATCAGACCAAGCGTAGTTCTTGCAACTAAATGCAAAAAATAAAGAAATAATTTTTGATATTTTTCAATTTTTCATTAATAAAACTTTAATTACAAAGATACTAGACCTTTTGTTTTTCTTAAAGAGGAAAATTACAAAACAGACTCAAAAAAACAAAATACAGACTCGATAACTAGGAATACATCAAAGCTTCAAATCCTGGGGCCCGCGGGGCGTCATTCGGCATCGCCGCGGGCCTACGTGCAAGAACCCTTTGTAACTGCTCCAAATCATTCATAACCTGACGAAAAAATATCATCACTGTAGAAAAGAAAGTGGTACGACCCATTCTTTTGTCGGCTTGACATTTCATGCAATATAATCCGCAATGCCTCTAATTCTTTCTCTGATCCGGCCCTTTTCCTGGAGTAGTCGGCTTATCTGCTGGTTACGGGCCTCTAACACCTGGGAGTCGTGGAAATGATGGTCTTGCAACAGCTTTATTTCTTTCTCCATCTCGGCCATTAGCCTATAGCACTGTTCCCTCTCAGGCTGAAATTCTTTGTCCTGCTGGGCTGCCTTATCTTCAAGGGTGTTCATTTTTCTTTTCAGATTAGCAATGGTTCCCTCATAATTTCTTTTCACTTGTTGCACAAATTGGGCTCTTTCCTCTGTCTTCTTTGCCCACTATGCCCGGATTTTTGCCATATTCCCTTCAGATTTCTCCAACTCTTCCTGGCACTCTAAGACTTGCTTCTTCAGCCCTTTTATCAACCTCTCGTCGGACCGACTTCTTTCTTGATTTTTAGCAGCTATTTTCATTTGTTGTATTTGAGCCTTGAGAGCTTCATTCTCTTGGGTCAGTTTCTTTTTGTCACGTTCATCGGCTGCGGCTTGCAAGCTGTTTTCAAACCGGAGATCCTGAACCTGTTTTTCCAATGCTCCTATTCATGCCCTGTATTCATTCTCTTTGGTTAGCCGATCCCATTGTACTTGGGCCCTGTCAGTAAATTGTTGTACATGTGGACTTTTGGCGGGTCTCTCAGGAATTTGAAATCTTTTGCCAAACCAGACCAAGTATTTGCGGTCCACTTCGCCTCTAGCCTGATCTTGCACTATGGTTTTAGGCTCAAGATACCTACATTCATTCCATATCTGGCAGATTTTTCCTTCCGGAAATGCAGCTTTTGGGCCTAGTTCAATGACTTGTTTGCTCAGATCTTCATCACCATGAACGGTTTGGAATCTTCCCAACTGCCTCAAGACTCGGTAAGGGGCATAGGGTTAGATGCTTCGAATGGCCATCAAAAGAATATAAGTAGTTATACTGCCTCAGTAACGGGAAGCCACCCGAAAGTCCATTCAACTCTATCAGTAGTTAAAGATCTCAAGCAGGATAGCCAAGCCTCGGTGCCCTCGGGGGTACTCAATACCTGTTACCCGGGTTCCAAACTCCTCAATACAATTCAGCCCGGTTAAACCATAGTTCATGTACCCCGTGCGATGACAAAGGTGCTCCTGTATCCATAGCTGTAGCAGCAGATTACAACCTTGAAAGAATTTACCCCCTTCTCCGCATTTGGTCAAAGATCGATATATTTCTGCCACAATCAGGGGAACCACCGTGCTGTTAGACTTCTTTATGGCAACATCCAACATTCTTACAAGGCCAATATCTATGTGACCGTATTTTCGTGGACAGATCACGACCCTCAGAAAAGCTACCATGAAAGCCAATCCCCGTCGGGCCTCCCATTTATCTTTATTTCCGGCGTGTGTCAAACCGGTATTAAGCTCCTCGAAACCTCACGGGTTGCCATACCGGTGGTATAAGAAATGAAGTGTGCAACACCCTTCTGATAGATGCTTATCTTGAATGTCCCGACTAATGCTCAACAAGTCTAGGAATCTGTGGAGGGTTACCGGTCTCAGTGCCAATGGATATCTACTCCTGAGGTACCCATTGAGACCCGCATATCCCGCAATCTCCTCTAGTGTGGGTGTAAGCTCAAAGTTCGAGAACCAGAATACGTTACGAGTTGGGTCCCAGAAAGGTATCAGTGCTTCGATAATATCAGTTCTTGGTTTAATGTTCAACAGTCCGACGAGGCCACCCAAGACCTTGACCACCGTTTCTCTGCTACCTTTTCCTAAATCATTCCACTACATGTTGAGCTTCAAAGGGATCTCACTCAGGACTGAGAAGGGTCGAATGTCAGTGGTATTCATCCTGCATATTTATTTTTAGGGGATTTAATGACTTATTTTGACCTAACAGAAAAAGTGACTATTTTTGCAAAAATTTGTTTTTAGAAAAACAAGGACTTGGTTTTGCAGATACGGTCTTTCAGCAGTTCTGGGAGGAAGATTTTAGGGTTGTGCCCGCAAACCATTTAAAAATGACTCAGGGTGATTGTTCTTGCAAAAACAGCCTTCCGACGTCCTTTTGGGGACGTTCGGCTTATTTTAAACAGAATGGCATCACCTGTCTTATTTATGACAAAAATTAAAATTTTGACATTTTTTGGGCTATTTTTGCAAAAGGGAGGTTGGACCCGATGATGGTTGCCTATGTATCTCACATCCGGTGCGAATCAAACCAGCGTAGTTCGGGCAAAACGTTTTGTCAAAACCAAATATTTGTTAAAACATCTTTTTTTTCTTTTCTTTCTCTTTTTTTTTCTTTTCAAATATTTTCCATTCTTTTTTTTCAAAAATCCGGCAGCATTTCGGTACTATTTGGGCATTGGTTTTTTCAAAACAAGTGGTTACCCTCACTGAGTCCTAACACTGCTATTTTCCTCAATTTTCTCTCATTATATACAGGCCGGTGAACATGCAAAGCCGAGCAAATAAATGCACAAGTAGCATGTAAGATGCATCAAGATGGTCTTTTCATTTCATGTCACCTGTCCTAGACGAACCCAACCCCTGTGTTGAGTCCCCTAAGTCAAATGCACATGATGCAAACAAACGTTTCGACTAGGGATCCGGCATAAGTTTTTGTTCTTCTAGGTTTAAACCCTAGGTTTATTGGTTTAGACCTGGCTTACCTAAGCGGACAACTCGAGCCGAGGGGGAGGCAGCGTACCGGGGATAGAGAAGCTCCGTCGGCTTAGCAACTTATCCAAACCTCGTTCTAAATGGGAAAAGACGCTAAACAGAATAAAAGCTACACGAAGTGCACCCTTCTCCATGATGTAGAAGACTCAGAGAGAGGAAGGGATTCGTAACAGTTTATATATACAATTCAATAAATATCTAAGTGGTAAAGCATTTAGCACATATAGCATGGAACATGTAGGAAAATCAGATAAAGCCAAATATAACAGTTATACTAAGATCGAATTCTTGAACCCTGAATTGAAATTTTGGGTTCGTGTCCCCAGCAGAGTCGCCAGAGCTGTCACACCTCCTTTTTTACATCTACCCCGAAGGATAAAGTACATAAGGGAGTTTTTCCATTTAAAGTCACATTATTCGAAATGGGATTATTTATTCAATTCAGAGTCGTCACTTGGGATAGGTTTGGCTTTTAGTGTCCCAAGTCACCGGTTTATCTTGAATCCCAGATCGAGGAAATTTCGACTTCCTGAATGGAGTCTGCGAACCAGAAATTCTGAATAAGGAATTCTGTTGACCCGGGAAGGTGTTAGGCACCCCCGGATCCCGTAGTTCTAGCACGGTCGCTTAAACTATTATAATTGGCTAAAAATCTGATTTTTAATACATGTCATCCTATAGTGCAAATTTTGAATTAATTACCACTTCTAATTAATAAATTTTTTAGGAGATTGAACGTCGTTTAAAATATGTTTTTGGATCACGTCACATGAAATGTACCCGGATCCTCGACACATTTTATTCAACATTTTAAGATTTGGATTTGGGTCACATGAAATGCACACCCGAATTTAGGAAGGTAAATTTATTAAAGAACGCACCTAAAGCAACTAACGTATCATTAACTTTGCAGGAGGCCATGAAAATTTGCTAAATGGCACGTCCCGAGTTCTAAACATTTTTTAAAAGAAGTAATCAAAGAGGGCCACGCGATTTGCGATTTTATTTGGCACAGCGCACCTCATTTTATTTTAAAGGCCATCCTAAAAGAACTATTATTTTCTATTAAGGTTTATCTCTTAAAGGCCTAATTAAATAATAAGTGTATCAATTACTATTAAAAATATGCAAAGGGACTCGGGCTTCAAGATCAAGTCTGAATTCAAACAAAGAGATCTTCATTATTAAGGATCCCTTTAATTCAAATTCGCTACCTAACTTAAAAGCCCAAGTCTATAATTCAAATTTTTTACAATTATCCAAATCAAAATTTTAAAAAAGTAAAATAAGACCTTCAGCAGTCATTCAGAATTTTGGGCCTCAAAACAAACCACATACAAAGGCAACAAAATTGGGCTTTAAGTCCAAGTACGCACAGGCCTCCAACCCAATGGAACTTAACTGATGGGCTTGGTGATATTATGGGTAGTGATCATGTAACTGGGCCAAGTTAGGCCCAAACTTACGGCCTGGGCAGTCCAGGCATCACTTTGAATCAAACTGAAACTTGAATTACTATGTTAACTGATATTGAAAGAAAACATTGAGAGATGATATGAAATTTCACGTACTAATAGCATAGCAATATTTAATCACGTGAACTTCGTAGACTAGCAGAGAATCGATTGCACAAACATGCCTGAAATGCATTATCTTATTAGCTTAACTGAAAGCAAACTCACCTATAACTAGTAAATCATGTGAGACTATTGAATTATTAGGCTTAACTAAGTAAATGACTTCGATAATCATGTCACAGGATCAATAGGGGGGTTCTAGGTCGATAAACATGAAGAAATGTATAAACTAATACTGTAATTCAAACTAGCATTTCCTTTTAAATTCCAACTAACAAAATACTACAACTAAAATTAGCTACACTAAGCAAACACCATTGAATATCCTACTCATATAATTTCTGAAGTAAAATGAAAAAACAGTCCAGTTATTACAACCATCGGAAGTCCAGGTTCATTAAATTTCAAGTGCTACTACTATATAATCTAACATGTAAACTAATGTGCACACAAGTAAACTAAACATGAAATTAACATGAGTAATTTGTCATTTATTCAATAATTCGAATACATTTGTGGATTTAGTTCTTCACACATCATTTGAGGTTGAAGAATACCTGGAATAAAGCAAAACAAAAGGTGAGGATCAGCCCTAACAAACAACAAAACAGCAGGTGTAATTTAGCATGGAATTATCAACAACAGTAGAATCTCAACAGCTAACCAGCAAATCAACAAAAAACCCAGTAGACTGATACTTTCAAAATCAGAGAAGAAATACCACTAATAGGAACCAGCTTGGCAGAATCAAACCATTTTTGAATCTATGAATGTTTGGAAGATGAAAAACTGGGCGGATCTAATGTAACAATATTTTTTGTAGAAGTTTTCTGCTATTTTTGGTTTTTTTCCAAAATTTCTAAGATCTAGATGAACTTTCGACTCTCAGATTTCAGTTTTTGGTTTTGAATTTGAATTTCAAATTTTTCAGCCTTGAAAACTTGTTAGGCAAGGCAGTAGAGACTGTCTTTTATAGACAAAAATGCTAGGGGCTCTTTCAGATTTCATTTTACACCTTTAGTCCCTCTTTTATTTCAGTTTTTGCTTGAAAAGTCCTTAAAAGACTGACTTGTATCTCAAGTCTTAACACTAAGTTACTGAAATTCTATTTTGAACCCAACTAGAAGGTTATAGGGGTTTCTAATTCATTTTACTGCAAGATTCTTATTATCTAAAAAGCCTATACTACCCTTGAATTCAATCTGAAATTGCCAACCTAACAAACTAACCCTCAACCCAGTTAACCTTAGTCCAAACTAACCATGGTTAGTCAATCAAGGGTTGGGGTATTCAGCTATATCCAAACCAATCTTTAAAAAAAAAATTAACTAATCACATTAATTCTAATTATAACCTAGGATAATCAGTGAATTAACAATTAACAATAAATGAACATGACTAAAATCAAATTAACAGTAACATCTATGGATCAATTAATTGAAACCAAACACACAATCAAACAGACCAGAAAAATAAAAGCAAAGCAGAACAGAAATTAAACCACAATATTAACAAAAACAGACTCAAAGGAGAAAGAATCAAATAAAACCCTAAGAATTCTAAATCAATTAACAAGGAGAACAATTTATCAGGGAGGGAATATCACATAGAAAATCAAATGAAAAGGAAATCTTACTGATTTCGATCTGACTTTCGAACTTAAACCCCAAACGATGTTATTAGCCTATTTTGGGGTCAATCAAACACTTGAAAATCCGAGCCAAGCCGAAATTCTTTTGTACTTCAAAACTGAACCCTAAATCCAGGATTCGAGTGGTTTTGTCTGGATTTGAAAGAAGGAAGTTTGAGATATGGAGAGAGGGGGTCAAGGTGAGTCTAGGGTATAAGTTTGGTTGGGTTTGGAAGTGGCGCCGCCACCAGATAAAAAAGGCGGTGGCTAGGGTTTTGAAATTTTGGAGGCTTCTAGTGAGATTTGAGTGGGGATAATGAAAGGGTCGTGATGAGGGGGAAGAGAAGACGCCTTGGTGTGAATTTGGAGGCCGTTTGATGAGTTAGGGTTTTGGAGTCAGATCTTCTATTCAAGATTCAAGGAATTTGGCAATGATTCGAAGGAAAGTAAGGTTGGATTCGTAACGAGGAGGTTGAGATGGGGTAGTGGTGTAAATTTGGACGAGTTTGGGTGA